>CM040438.1:28582604-28659947 GCA_022702705.1 Papilionanthe hookeriana x Papilionanthe teres
TATTATTCTATTTATTATTTTATATAAAATTATGTTACATGATCTTTTTATCCTCAAATTGTGGAGACATTTCACCTTCTTGAATGAAAGCATAGGTGCGAGGCTACAAAATTTCTTAATATGAAAGTTTAGATACCAAACTATTCAAAACAGATAATTTTTATAGAATGCGCAAGAATGTAATAAATCATAAGATAAGTGAATTTTGCAAGAAAATTGGATAAGGCTGATGCCATAAAATAGATATCTATGATTGCAATAGAATTTAGTCAATAGTTCTGCTTTTGCCATTTTTTAAATTTGGTGATGCTCAATAATTATTAAATATGAAGAAGCTCTATTTTAGATCCTTGATAGTATTGTTGGCACCATTGTAGTAACTAATATGCTGCATGCTTTAATAAACACGGACTTATTTAAGTGCAGGAGAAAAACTCATGTAGAAGATTTAAAGCAAAGATTGCTAAACTCATGCCATTTATTTAAACATGGTTGTTATAAGTAAGAAATGAATAAAGTGATCTGGGGAAGGATAGCGTGATCTAGGGAAGAAAGTTGCTTCAATTATATGGATTAACAATTTATAACGCTTCTATAAAAAATGAAAGTGCTTCCAAATTTCTATATAGTAGGAGAATATCATGTAAAACTAAGCTTAAATTTTATAAATTCATGATTAACCCATCTATTCTATATTGATTTGAGGGTTTGACATTGTTAAATGACTATTTTAGAAGTATGGCCGAAGTAGCATCAATTGCAGAGAGAAAATAGACTTAGATGTTTTGGACATGTACAACAAAATGAGTAGTTAAAATTAATATTGAAGATGCACCAACAAAATGAGCAGTCAAACTTAGTATTGAAGAAAAATGACTAAAATGAGATAAGCCTAAGGTAGTGCGAACAAAAAGTTCTGTCTAAAGATTTGTGCAAAATATATTTAAGTTTTTATGCATCACACAATAGGGATGAATGGAGAATAAGGATTCATAATGTTAATCCCAAAAAGTTGAGGTAGGATTAAGATTCTGATATTCTGCGTATAGATTATGTTTATGTAAAACCTTCACTATCCATGTTATTTTCTTTCCCAGGCTAAACAGATTGTGGGTTCCACCATACTTGTACGGGAAGGAGATAGGCCAGAATTGGAGGAAGATGAGTTCTACACTCATGACCTTGTTGGAATGAGGGTCATTCACAAGGTCCAGCCTTGTCTTTTAGTTCCTTATGGAAGATTATTATCTAATTATTGTCCGTGTGATTCGCCATGGTAAAAGAGCTGCTCGTGGAATTTGTTTATTCTTCTTGCTCTTTCTACTGTGTACTTTTCATAGTGTATCAAGAAGCGATGAACTATTTTTTTCAAAAATGAAATGTGATGTTGATTATTAATCCAGAGATATTTAATGATTAAGCTTTGAAAAAAATGTGATGTTCATTGCTTTTATAATTTCACAAAATTCTCCATTATTTTTTATTAAGTTATGAAAAACCTTTTGTTGCACAATGTAGATAATGTAATATGGAAGTCTGGCTTCTTGAAAGAACAAAAAAAAGAAAATGGATCCTCTTGTCATTCATAAATTTCAAGAATCTTCAATCCGCTTGTTCATAATGTAAATAATCTTTCACATCACATAAGAAATACTACTGTTTTAACTTTTAAAGAGTAAAATACACCTTTTCCATGCATAGGTAAGGTTTCATGTAAGTAAAAATTGAAGTTTAGGTGTTAGATATGTAAAATACATAAGAATTGATTGGTATTTATACAAATCTTCCTTTTGTCTTTTCAGGAAACCGGCATGCTGGTTGGAACAGTAGCAAATGTTTTCAACTCTGGGGCTAATGATCTTTTACATGTTAATCGTTATACAAGTGATCCAAGCAAAGAAAAAAAGTATCATATTGATTCACGTTTGTCAGAAATAGAAGCTCCTGCGCAACTTTTGTGGATTCCTTTTGTTAAAGAAATAGTCCCAGAACTTGATATGGAGAGGAGAGAAATGTTTATCACCCCTCCGAAGGGGCTTTTAGAGCTTAATTTGCGCAGCGACATGAGATCTAAAAAGAAAGGCGTCAGATGGTAAGATATACTGTTATATAATCTCAAAGATTTTTTTTCTATTAATATGCCAATGCATAGTTGAAAACCTTGGCAAATCTTGTTTACATCTAATTTTGATGAGGATATTTATGAATAAAAAAATGATATATAGCAAAGTCTCATCTTCATTCACTGGAATGAGATACCTTTCCATGCTTTTGAATGCTCATTACAGAATTTATGGTAATGATGTTGCAAGTGGCAAATATTTTTGAATGTGAAAAGTATCAACATAGTCATCTTACTTTTTGGAGGGGGTCATTTTAGTCCCAAAATTTATAAAAGTACCAATTTAGTCCCCACACTTTTTAATATAGGCTGAATAGTCCCCACATAGGACTATTACAGTTATAATTTAAAAAATGTGAGAACTAATCTGACGCTTTTGTAGACTCTGGTACTATAATGACCGCATGGAAATAATCAAGGGACTATTTTGACACTTTACTCATTTTGAATGATTCATGTGCGTAGGACACATGGTAGAACATCACGGGATTTTTATAGTTATAAGCTGCTAAGTTCTCAAGCTGACTGCTTTGATATAGCAAAAATCAAAGAATTTTTGCAGCAACTAAAGATTTTAGAAGTTTATCTTGATGATTTTTTGACAATGTTATCTTTATATTTCAGGAATGGAAGCTTAGAAAGAAGTTACAGCAACGCATTACTGCAGCCAAAAGAAGGCTGCATGAGATGGGGCAGAGCCATCTTCTAGATGGATTCAGTATTGGAGAGAAGAGCCAACGGGCCTTGCTTGCCAGGCAGATTGTGGACATCAATCTGAGTTTATTTCAACATGCAGTGCAATGCATAGAAGGAACTTCATCGAGGTACAGTGCTGTCTTGTTTACCGTCTCACAGTAAATTATGTTGGGTAAATATCTAATAATCATCAAAATATATGTAATTATTGAGCTCTGACATTTATAATATGCAAATTGGCATAAACAGATGAATGCCTGCATCATCATTATTTGCCTCATCTAAATTTTGGTCCAAACATATAAGCTAATTAACATCTTAATCCCTGGGATGTGGAGTTAATGTTTGACACAAATAGTTCTGACAGATATAGTTCTACTTGTAGTATACAATCTTTTTGTTATCTCTGAACTTCTTTGGTGTATTAAGGGATTAAATTTGGTTAAAAGTTTTGGTTGAATCTTGCTAGTAGCGGGAAATTCCCATACAGTTCGATCATGTCTCCACCACGTCATCAAGATTTCTACCTGACTTGGACCTACTAAGTTGGTTGATATTGATGATTGCAGTTAGGGGTGTAGGTGAGCCGTGCCACTTCAAACTCGTCTCTTTAACGAGTTTGTGGGTCGAGCGTATCGAGCCGCAAACTCGAGCTCAAGTCTGACTCTGCATGAGTGCTCATTGAGTTATATTAATTAATTTTAATTTTTTGGTATAATAAATAAAATTTTATTGAACCATAAAATTTTAAAATATGTTTATCAAAATCAAGCTTTTAAGCTGAGCTTGAGCCGGGACAATTGCCACTAGTTGTGTTCGCACTAAAGTTACAAGTTTGAGTCATGCTAGAGCTTGACCCAACTATACATCTCACTAGTCGAGCTTGAGTTTAGTGTGGCTTGAGCTTGACTCGAATCGAGCCGTTTACATCCCTAATAGCAGTTTGTTATATGAATGAGTAGTAGGCGACATAGCTCGCTTGTAAACCTGAATAGAACTAAAAAGAAAGAACTGGATATTTTTGTCAAAGTGCCACATAAATAGCGGCCTAGTTAGCTAAATCTATCCTTATTTGTTTTAAAATTAATCCACCTTTATTGCGTTTCTTTATGAAAATCACTCCACAATTTACATAAATTTTGTATGGACTAGCGATACAAAATAAATATGCACATAATCAAGAAGCTTAAAGTTCAACGACTAAGTGTTGCAGTATTAAGTTACATTAAGAGCCCTTTTAGGCCTTTTTCCTTGGAATGATTTACATACACACCACTCAATTCCTATGTATTTACATTTCTAAGACCTAAACTTCAATTTTTACATATATTCCACCTTCTCTTTGCGAAAAGTTTTGTTTCCCTTGTTAAAAGTTAAAATAGTGGCATTTTTTATGTGATTTGAAAGATTAGGGTGGTATATATATATATAAAGAAAGTTTAGGTGGTAGATATGTAAATACATAGGAATTGTGTGGCATATATATTTGTTTATGTTGAAATGCGTAAAAGTGCTTGTGCAGGCGCCATTAAATTTTCTAATTGATATGGTGAAATTGAAACCAGATTAAGTCTTTTCGACTTTGTGGGGGCCGACTCAGATTTATTGTTGAAGAATGCTTTGAAGATACCTTACAAATATATCCTTGATTGTGAATATCCAGATAAAAATGAAGAGTTGCTCAAAGAGGGACTACAACTTCTTAATAATTCTAAGGCTGCTATTATTCTTGTTCTCAATGACGACAGAAGCCTTGGAATGTTTTCTAATGAATTTGCGCTCAATAAATTGCAGCAATTACTTCTTGATTACCGGAGATCATCGAAGGTACATTTTGTTCATATCTTATTACCCCTTTACTTCACGGATTAGTTATACAATAATGTGGTGCAATTTTATATAATTGTTCTTTGTGCTGGTTACTGAATTATGATTCAATGCTCACATTTGTAAACCTCATACTCTTTTCTTGTTTCTTTTGGGGGACATTTACTATGTATTTACATATCTAATTCCAATTTCCTATGTATTTACATATCTAACACCTAAACTTTACTATTTACATTTATAACACCCAAATATTTCATATCACATAAAAATACCACTTTTTAATTTAAACAAAAAAGTAAAATTCACCTGTTCATTCATAGGTAAAATGGCATGTATTTACAAACCGAAGTTTAGGTGCTAGATATGTGAATACATAGGCATTGAGTGGTATATATGTAAATCTTCCGAACTGTTAATGAGGGAGCTACAACTAAGCTTTTTTTTTCTACTGTGTTGTCTGAATCCTGAAGAGATGTATAGAGTTTTCTTTTTTCTTTTTTGGAGTTATTTATTCCAAAAGGCGTGAAGTCAAATGAGCGGCTCTTTTTTGTGTTTCCTCGAAAACAAAAAGGAATAAAAAAACTCAGTGAAGAATATTCATCTCATGTTCATTTTATTCTATTTAAATACAGGAATATTTACATACATAACACTTAATTCCTATGTATTTACATATCTAACACTTAAACTTTAATTTTTACATATATGCCACCTTAACTATGCGTGAAGAAGGTGTATTTCACCTTTTAAAAGCTAAATTAGTGGTATTTTTTATGAGATATGATATATTTGAGTGGTATAAATGTAAGAAGTAAACTTAAGGTATGAGATATGTAAATACATACTAATTGGGTGTTACATATGTAAATGACCATATAATAAAATATAATTAAAATTACATACGCCCCGAAACATTGCTATTTACAAATCTAGCACCCTATTTAATCAATTGTACAGATTCTCACTCAATTAACAAAATTCACAATGAAACTTTAACTCATATTTTTCATTTTTATCAAATTCTCAATTGTTTGATCGTGGCATGTTTAAATGCCTCGGTTCGGTAGTTTAAAAAAATCACCTGGGTGCTGATTTTATAAATAACAGTGTTTTAAGTGCTGTGTATGTGATTATACTTAAATTTTTATTTTTATAGCCTTAGAAATTGGAGTCATACTGAAAAAACAAGTGAGCGCCTCATCCTTCTCCTGTTTCTTGAGTAATTTGGGCTTTAATGCTTTGATTACACCTCTGCCTTGATGGTATGAGAATACCTTCTATTGTTATAGATTTTAATGTTCAATTGTGGTACTTGTATTTGATGTTTCATATTTATTCTTCGAGGCTGATTTTTATACTTGAATATCAAGGAAAGTTATTTTTCTTTTTGCCTTTTTTTTCTTAAGTTAAAAACTGTATCCCGCAGAGCCTAAAGAGTGAGTGTTTTTCAGATATTTTATTCTCCCGAGTAATCACAAAGTATGTATATGCATAATTTCTAGGGTCATTTACATACGTACCACCCAATTCCTATGTATTTGCACATCGAACACCTAAACTTTACTTTCTACATTTACAACACCCAAATATTTTATATCACATGAAAAATACCATCATTTTAACTTTTATAAAGTGAAATACACCTTTTCAGGCATAGGTAAGATGGTATGCATGTGAAAATTCAAGTTTAGGCAGTGGATGTGTAACAACACCAGAATTAAGTGGTAGTTATGTAAAATCATCCTAATTATTATGCATTAGCAATTCAAATTTTGAATGTTTCATTTCAGAAAATGCAAGTAATGGAGTTCTTTATTAAGAGGTGGGACTATTTGTAGAAATCAATTTTCAGTAACATCAAAAGAAATTAGTGCCTTATATTTATGTCACCTCTCAATTCCTATGTATTTGGCATATCTAACACCAAAACTTTACTTTTTACATTTATGCCACCCAAATCTTTCAAATCACATAAAAAATGCCACCATTTTAACTTTAAAAAAAATGAATACATCTTTCTATGCATTTGTATGGCGTCGTTGAATGTAAAATTGAAGTTTAGGTGTTATGTATAGTGAGTTAGGTGTTCCTAGTCAGATAAAGGTGGCACATTAGGTAGCTTGTGATTTTTAAATTATGGAATATATTATGAATTATAAAGATAAGCAAAATGAGAGAAATTAGTACGTTTATTTCTCATGAAAAATATGCCTGCAGTGTCTTATTGAAAGTATGTATTTTAATAGAACGTTGAATCTACTGTTTGTTTTGAGAAATTTACATCATTCCACACAATACTTGTACGTTTACATATCTAACACCTAAAATTTGATATTTACATTTAAAACACTTTGCTATTAAAAATTTATGCATGAAAATGTGTATTTCACTTTCAAAGACTTTGTGATAGTGTTGTTTTTGTTGTGATGTCAAACATTTGAGTGTTATTTATGTAAATATGAAAGTTTACGTATTTATTTAAATGTATAAGAATTGTGGGGTATGTATGTAAATGCCCCTTTTTTTGGTATTCGAAACTAGCTGTATCTTATCTGAAGCATTGAGAAAGTATATGTTCCCAAATCCCTGAATTATTGCTTTGATTTTTCTTTTCACTGACTGAAATTTGTATTGCCATGTAATTTGTGGCATGCAGTTTGGAGAAAAGTGTAATGAGATACCCCTGATTTTATTGACATCAGCTGGTCAGACCAAGCCAAGTGAACAACTCTTCTTAGACAATGATTACTTTGGCTTCAATGCTGAAAAGGTGCGGTTTCGTGTTTTTGGCAAATGATTATTGATTTTGCGATAGTTGGCATGTGGTTGGGTTCCCTTTTGTTTTTCATTTTTTATTTTTATTTGGAAGATTTACTTACATACCATTCAACTCTTTTATATTTACATGTATGACACCAGAACTTCAATATATATATATATATATATATATATTTATACTAAACTTCAATACACACACACACACACACACACACACACACACACACACCATCTTTTCTATGCATGAAAGTGTGTATTTCTTTTTCCTTTTTTTTTAAAAGTTAAAATAGTGATATTTTTAATGTGATATGAAAGATTTGGGTGGTATAAATGTAAAAGGTAAAGTTTAGGTGTTTGATATGCAAATACATAGGAATTAGATGGTTTATATGTAAATGCCTCTTTTTATTTTTATTTATTCTTTTATTTTAGAAACATATTTGCTTAGTATAATTTTTGCATGTTTTTATTTTTTATTTTAAAAAATAAATTAGCTTATTTTTAAAAACGCTCAACATCTAGAAGCTATTTTGAGTGATTTTTAAAATAACTAAATATGTTATAACATACCAAACGTATTTTATCCTAAAAATATAAACAAAATAAAATAAAATAAATAATAAATAATAATAATGTTCCCAAAGTGCTGCTTAATATTTGACTCGTTTTTCTTGTCCTAGCACATCGTGAGTGAGTTGCTTTTTGTGTATTTCAAATTTCCTCTTCCTCTTGCTCGGCATTTTTTATTTTGATGGCAACAAATTTATTTCAGTGGAAAGAAACCTAATTTTCAAATTTGTTTCATCGGTAAATATTTATTTTATATGAATTGTGTGGTTTGTGTATTATTTCATTGAATTGGTCACAAACACAGACTGCCAACTAATTATTTGCTGGTGTAAATTTTTTTTTTTAAATTAGAAAATTTCGCTACTAGTTTACATTTCCAGCTTACCTTTTAGGATTTCAGGTTTTTTTTATAGAGGAAACGAAGCTCCCAATTGTGAGGAAGTCTGCAGACAGCAGTAAAATCTTATTAAAGTCACCATGGGAGATACTGCTCGCACCAGCAGGATCTGGTGGAACTTTTGCTGCTCTTTCTTCGAAAAAATATATAGACTTTCTACGGGAAATGGGTGTGGAGTATGTTCAGGTAAGAAAGTTTTCAAATTGCATCTTTCATACTAAGGTTTTCAATAAAGGAATTTATTAGTGGTTGTTTACGAAATATTGGCTGTTAGCCTTGTAATCAGAGGTTAGGTGGTGATATTTTAAATTGATTAGGGGCCGTTTAGGATCACTTCTTTATTTTTTTTATTTGGGACTTTTACATAGATACTACTATATATTTATTTATCTAACTCCTAAACTTTATTGTTTACATATATACCATAGAAACCTTACATATCACATCAAAAGTATTATCTTTTTAACTTTTAAGAAGCAAAATATTACTTTTCATGCATAGGTAAGATGACATGCATGTAAACAGTGAAGGTTAAGTGTTAGATATCTAAAAATGAATAAGAAATTAGTAGTATGTATGTAAATATTTTTATTTTATTTTGTTTAAATTTTGATTTGAAACAAAGCATGTTTGGTATGTTAAAATAAAGCTTGGCTGATTTTGAAAAAACTAAAAGTATCTAAAAGTTGTGTCCACCATAACTTCTATCAAAGCATCTACTTTATTTACAGTTTAGCATTGTATGACCTAGAAATCCACGTTTAATAATTTTTTATGAATAGTTTGTTAATTGGAAGAAGGATATAAATCCAATTATAAATATGCTTGAAGTTGGTTGCAGATAATGATGGCACAAACTATATTTGTATAAATAACACCTTAATTTTTATGTTGTCGTGATCCTACCTGATGTTTAGAATTTTTCAGGATGGTTGAACGGTAATAATAAAAAAAAATTATTATTATTTTCTAGAACTAACATTTAATAATCATTTGTTATTACTCATTTAAACATAAACATTTATTATTCTATTACTCATTTAAGCACAAAGCTTGGACCTAAAAATTAATTTAAAATAGAACTGGGTTACACAAGTCAGTGAATACACCTACTTCTAAACTACAATAACATAATGAAAAGAAAATAATCTACATGCTAGTCATAAGTACTATAAATTAACTAAAAGCATTTGATAATTTATTTTTTTAGATATGATTATTCATGATAGTTCAATTTATCCAAAGGGTTTTAGTGTATCAATAACACATCTATCTCATTTTTATATCTATTCAACTGTCATATGAGCATCTTCTAAAATTATATAAGTACATCAATATCAATATCATTTTCTAATTTCGTGCATGAGTATCTTAGCATTCATTTTTAGTACTGTAAAAGGGAAATCTCCACCATAGTCAGCATGTAGCAGTCACTTTATGATTCATATCATTCGGTGTGTAATATTTGATAGATAATACATAAATTTTCTTATACTCAAAAGATTTGGAACATTCATATATATATGACTAGTAAAATTGAAGAGCAGATCAATCAAATTAAAGTTCTACAAATGCATTAATCAAGTATAAATAACTATTCATGCAGTTGGTTTAGAAGAAACCAAAAATATAATTATAACATAAAAATATTGGTACTCATCTTGTAGCGTTCAAACTTTAAACACTTTTAAACTTCATCTCCAATGGCTATATGCCTATAATATCATAGAAAAAAATAAAGAATAAAATTTAATGATGCTTAATTAATCTTTCAATTAATTATGTTATTTTAGTTGGTTAGAATCTTCATTTTTAAGTATTAATATTACTTAATTAAATTATTAACCTTATGATTGTGTATGGTTAAACATTAAATTTCTTCTGTTTTATTATTCTTTTGTGTCTTATTATTTATTAAATTTGTTTTAAGTCTAATATTTTATAAATTTAAATTTAGGTTAAGTTTTGTTTCACAATAATAAAAATAATAAAATACATAATTAATTTATTAGATAAAAATTACTCAAAACTCCATAAAGTGTCACGGTTTCACCTCCAACTCTTCCCTACCTCTAGCATGGTATCCTCTTCCTCTCATTGGATCGCCTGAGACTTCAAGATTCAAACCCGTGACAATCTTCCCTGCTCTACCAAGCCCTTCATCATCTCCTACACTAAATTTTGGCACATTAGTTTTCGACGAAGCTCTAGCTTGCTTGACGTCACCTCCTTCGGCTTCGATCGCTAGCATCGTCGCCCTTGTACCTGAAGCCATACGACGATGGTTCCTGTGCATGGTAGACCTACCGCTAGCTTTATAACACTAGCTTTATAAGAGGGGAAAACCCGGGCGTTACATATATTTACTTATAAAGAACCTTAATATCTGAATGTCATAAAACAATGTGTTTCACTTGAGATTAGTCAATGTTAGTTTTAATTTTTATGTCATTTAAAGACTAAGATGCTGTGTAAATATAAGATGTATATGTTACATATATAAATACATAAAGATTCAGTTATATCTATATAAATCACCTAGTGAAAATCATTACTGTGTTGTTAACTCTGCCTCTGTTTCTACATTCCTTCAAAATGCCCCAATTTTCTTTTTTACAATTATGCGCTAACTTTTGTGGGCATAGTGCGGCTTTGGTTTCCTATTATGTGCATATTTACATCGTAAGTACTAGGATTACAATGTATTTGAAATACTTTCGAGTTGTTTGGTTCACTATAAAATAAACTTAGGATTTTATATTTTTTTATTTTGTTTGAAGTAGATTGAAAACAATGTATTTACATGTGCAAAGGGCAGGCGGCAGGCGGCAGGCGGCAGGCGGCAGGCGGTAGCGACTTGCCTATAACAATTTACATAAATGATGTAATTCAAATTCAGCCAAATCGGTCGAATTCTAAATTAGACTAAAATGAACTGCAGTGTAAATTTCAAATTCATTGAAACGTTACATTGTATTTATAAATTTTCATACCAAACAAAAAATATTCTCAAATCCCTGCAAAAAATTTACAGTACGTCACTAATTCACTCAACCTAACGGCCCCTAAATCATTACATTTGCTCATATACTAACCCCCTAATCTATAAATAGCATCAAAATACATGTAAGAAAACTTAAAGTTCACTTTAGTTAACGTGATATTAGTGAGATTTTTAATCTCTCTTCAGATATTATAATATTATATTTAAGCACAGAAATTCAATGGTATGTGCTTATTTTTTTATAAGAAGATTTACATACATACGGCTTAATTCCTTTGCATTTACTTATCTAACGTCTAAACTTCAGTTTGTTCATATATTTACCATCTTACTTATGCATGGGAAGTTATATTTCACTTTTTATTTCATTATTTCTTTAACGTGATACAAAAGATTAGGGTGATATAAATGTAAATAGTGAAGTTAGGTATTTAAATACATAAGAATCGGCATAAAAACATTGGCAGATTTACATGCATAGCATCATATCACTCAATCCATATATATTTACATATCTAACACCTAAACTTAAATTTGTTAATTATATGTGCCATCTTACCTGCGCATGAAAAGACGCATATTACTTTTTAAAGTTAATATGATGGTATTTTTGATGCCATATGAATGATTTGGGTGATATAGATATAAATAGTAAAATGTAGGTATTATGTGTGTAAATACATAGGAATTGGGTGGAATGCAAGTAAATGCCCCTAAAATTGATTTATTTGTACACAGGTATGCTCTGTGGGCGAAAGAAGTGGGTTTGGCAGCCCATTATATTTTGGGTTGGCGAGCTCTTGTAGGGCAGAAATGGCGCTCAAAATCTACGAGGATGGAATGGAAGAAAATGAATTTGACATTATTTTCTCCATAGAGAAATTGGGCGAGATCTGTGAACAAGTGGAAAATATCTCTTTTGAGAGCGTTCCAGAAGAGCATGAGCATGTTGAGAAGATTGATGGAAAATGGGTAGAAATTAAACCCAATTCTTCTTTCAATTCGGTTCGGCTTCACTGCTCCATATACGACGCGTTGAAGTTTTGTGCCGTTGATCAGGTATGTGTTCTGCAGGTATTGGAGTAAGTTTTATTATTATTATTTGGAAATTTAAATGGCATATTAAATGATTTTTATGTATTTAGATGTCTAACATGTACAATTTGATATTTATTTATAATAGTAGTGTTATAAACTCATGCATGGAAAGGTGTATTTTTTACTTGAAGAGTGATATTTTTGATGTGGTGTTAAAGATTTGAGTGACGGGCATGTAAATTTTGAAGTTGAGGTGTTAGATATGTAAATAAATAAGAATTTTGTGGTAGGTATGTAAATGCCCTCTATTATTATTATTATTAGTTAATTTGAGTCAATTGGGGCTATTAAATAGCTTTTTTGAATGAGTTTCTGGTGAGAAGTTTTCTATAGAATCTTTTTACTAGAAATGTTAGGAAAACATTGGGTCACGATATTTGACTTCGAAATTCAATTTGACTTGAAATATGTGCTTAGGTGATTGCAAAATTCGTTTTTTAAATTAGTATTTTGCAATGTTTTTAGAGATTTTATAGTAAATTTTTTCATGAATTTATATTGTATTGGAATTGGGATTTTTTTTTTTACATTTTTTTCTCCTAATAAGATTGATTGTTCCGTAGGAAAAATGTTACGTCCGGAGTCTAATAAGAATTTTACACCTGTTTGCTCGACTAGACCCACATCTTGAGATAAAAAACTGATTTTTGGCAGTGAGTTGAACCCGACCTGAAACTAGTCCAAAAATTGAAAAAGGTGACCTATACAAAACTGATCCCTGCCTTTATTTCTTCTTTGAGACTGCCTTCATTTTTTCTTCACGTCCTAGGGTTTTTGTTTAGGATTTTGTTTGATATATTGAGAGCAACATTCACGAAGCATAGCTACGAGAAATTTGCATCGAACTTAGCAGAGCAATTTTGAAGATGAAAAATAAAAAAATTGGTGTCAAGAATGAGAGATCCCGAGCTAGACTAGCTTACCCTGATACTCCCCTCTTATATTGGAAAAATTTTAGGCATTCTTTGATACGTTTTAGGGGTTTAGTGTAGAGAATAATATATCACAGTATTTTTTGTTCCAAATTCCATCTTTTGACCACCTCATCATGTGAGGCCTTACACCGGGTTAGTTGGGAGCAAGGATAGAAGTATACTCATAAAATCAAATATGTAAAAGAGAGAAGTCATTAGGTTTTATGCCCGAAAATTATATGTTCGTTGACATGCAACATACTAAATGTTAACAGAGCAACAAAGCCGCTCATATATCCAAGCGACTATTTTCGTCTTATTTTTTAAACGTCAACATCAATTTGCTCAATAAGAAAATTACATGACACTTGAACAATTAAATGAAGAGAAAGTTATGGACATATTCAGCTGAGTTGTAGGGATCACTTGACACTCTGTAATTGTTCAATGGGAAAATAAGTTTGATAGCATAGGCAGCAATCTCCTCTGAACTAACCTTTGTTATTTCATTCTTCACTTGTATGAAATTAGCAATTGATAAGGGACAATTCTCCATTGTAATAACTTCTCTATTGGGCATACAAACAATGAAGGCAATTGTGTCAAAATGTGAAGCTCAGGTTTTTGCCACCAACATTGACAATCATTTTCTTAATATCACATCAATTCATAATTTGTAATATAAGAAGATTTTTTTATTGGTATGCAGCATATTAAAGAATTGGTATGTGTTTAACTTCTTGAGATGATTTACACTTTCGTCATTCAAGTTTTGAATAATATAATCACAAAAAAATCTTATTGCTGAAGACTTGCATCTACACGTCATTTTTGGATTCATTTCCCTATAAAATAAATAAAAAAAAAAGAAAATAGAGTTAAGAAATATTAGGGGAACTTGTAGATAAAAATGGCCAAAATTTGACCTAACCATGAATTTTTTCCGAATTAAATAGGAAAAAAAAAAACATGACATAAGTGATGCTTATCACATGAAAATACAATGTGTTTTTTTCATAAATATGAAACATAACTTTCGCACCACTGATGTAAAAAATAATATATTATAATGTTAGGTACCTCATTTACTTGAAAATTGTTATAAAAAAAGTAATACCAGGTTTTAGAAAAATAGTGATATTTCGGTGGTATTGTGGTGATATTTTAATGGTAATATATTTTTTTAACACAAATGAATCATATATTCTATTTCAATGATTTGAGAAACAATAAATTATAATGTTATTAACCTTTATTTGAAAATTGCTATAAAAATATTATCATGTTTTTGAAAAATAGTGATATTATGGTGGTATTGTGGTGGTATTGTGGTGGTATTGTAATGATATTGTAGTAATATTTTGGTTGTATTGTGTTGTATTGTGACGATATTTTGGTGGTTCACATAAATGAACAATATATTTTGCTTCACTAATATGGGAAATAATAATTTATGATGTTATGAATCTTCTTTGTTTGAAAATTGCTGCAAAAAGGTGTTATTAAGTTTTAAATAAATTGTGATATTGTGGTGGTATTTTTGAGGTATTTTGATGGCTTTTTGGTGATATTGTGGTGATATTATGATGATATTATGGTGGTATTTAAGTGTTTCACACAAATGAAACATATCTTCTGCTCTTATAATGTGGAAAACAATAGATTATGATGTTATGAACATTCTTTGTTTGAAAATTACTATCAAAATGTTTTAATTTTTAGAAAAATAGTAGTATTATGATAATATTTTGGTGGTATTGCAGTGGTATTGTGGTGATATGTTTATAGTATTTTGATTGTATTGTGGTGTTATTATAGTGGTGTTGTGGTGGTATTTTAGTTGTATTGTGACGATATGTTGGTGATTCACATAAATTAATCATATCTTCTACCACATTAATGTGAGAAACAATAGAGTATGATGTTATGAACCTTTGTTTGAAAATTGCTACCAAAATGATGTTATCGTATTTTAGAGAAATGGTGGTATTGTGATATTTTTGGTAATATTTGGTATAAATGAATCATATTGTTTTGAACCTTCTTTGTTTGAAAATTGCTACCAAAATGATGTTGTCATGTTTTAGAGAAATGGTGGTATGGCAGTTCACATAAATGAATCATATCTTCTACACTACTAATGTAAGAAATAGTAGATTATAATGTTATGGATCTTCTTTGTTTGAAAATTATTATAAAAAAGTGTCTTTTCAAGTTTTTGAGAAATGGTGGTATTGTATTTGTATTTTGGTGGCATTATGATATAAAGTGTTCATGTTAAGATATTGTGGTAGTATTTAGAGGTATTGTTTTTCACACAAATGAATTATATTATTTTGCTTTATTGATGTGAGAAAAGATAGATTGTGATGCTACGAATATTATTTATTTGAAAATTGCTATGAAAAGTATTATCAAGTTTTAGAGAAATAGTGATATTTTCGTGGTATTTTATTGTTATTTTGTTGTTTTTATGATAATATTATGTTAATATTGTAGTGATATTATGATTTTTTTATACAATGAATCATAGTGGTTTTCATATAATGTCATATCTTATGATCCACTAATATGAGAAACAATCTATTATGTTATGAATATTTTTTGTTTGAAAATTGCTATCAAAATATCGTTACTAAATTTTAGATAAATGATGATATTTTGGTGGTATCATGATGATATTTTGATAATTTTGTGGTGTTATTATGATTTTTCACATAAATGAATCATATCTTTTGTTCCACTAATGTGAGAAACAATAAATTATAATGTTACAAATTTTTTTTGTTCAAACAAATTGCTGCCTAAAGGAGCGTTAGTAAATTTTTAGAGAAATGATGTTATTGTTGTGATATTTGATGGTAGGTTAGTGATATTGTAGTGTTATTATGATGATATTTTGGTGGTATTTTCTTCCACGCTGCACAAATGAATTCATCAAATCAAATATATCGGTTTTCAATACTAAAACTTGATTACATATGGGTGAAATATGATATTTGAAGCAATACATTGAAGAAATAAGATAGTATATTTGCCCCAATAAATAAAACATGATTAAATATCGTTTAAACATGAGTAATAATATAAGGCACCAATATGAATATTCATTTTCTTCTACCAAGAGGAATTGGACAAAACTGTAAAAAAATTTAACAGTGATATTTAAACGGAACCATCTTTAAACCCTGCCTTTATTTGCCTAATTATCTTTGAAGTTCTCTTACTTTTTTTAATTTTTTTTATTTTTTTATTATTTTTTTGCCTTTATTTCATCTTTCTGCATTGTTGGAAAATGCTAAATATTATGCAATAAACAACTCCATCAGTTTAGCACATAACCGAAAGCTCGTTTTTAAACTGATTGACCAAGTTGCCCTGATGCGAGTGTTGAGCTTTGCAAATCTCATTTGAAAGCTCAAATTATTTTGGCAACTCTGACCGAGCTATCTGCAAACCCTGGATAGAAAAGATGAGAAGTAGAAAATCCTCTCTGGTGAAGACAGGGCTGCCTTTTGAATGTTGCTTTTTTTCTTCTAATTTTGGGCTGGTTTCGAGACGGGTTCAGCTCACCGTCAAAGATCATGCTAAACAAACAGATGTTAAATCGCTATTGGAGCCCGGACGTTATCTACATCTTATTTTCTTGTTATGTAGGAGATTGAAGATGAGGCTCATCTTGCAGTTGAGAAACATGATTAATTATTGTATGTGCATTACATATAACATAGTTAGATATTTACTTACTCTTCGTCATTACACTGAAACATTATGAATAAAAATATGAAACCTTAGGTTGTAAATATGTAAATACAAAAAAATTGTTGTATGCGTGCAAATGTCTTAATCAATCAACTTTATTAAAAACTAATGATAAGTTTTGTTTACAAAATAATTGAAGTAAATTATTGGGTTTAAATGTCGAGAATAATAAATAAATTTTGAATAAAAGAATAAAATCAAGGCAAGCAAAATAAAAAGAAGACCAATTCCTCCAAAGAGGATGTGAAGGCAACATGTCTGATGAGTTCTAAATTCAAACTACAAATAAATTAATTTGCCGCATTCTTCTTATTTAATATCTCTAATACTAGTAAACAAACACATCCTCTTAATTTCACAACATCCCACCAACCAGTAGAATGAGCGAAAGGAGATGTAGAAAAACCTGAAGGCTAGTAATAGACTAAAAAGTCCTCCACGGTGGAAACTTTACGGTGATCGCCAGAGCTGGCGGAGAAGATTCTGTGCATTAAGTCTGGTTTGCTTTCACCCGCAAGAAATAATGGGGACGAAGCTGCATTGTCTTGAGGTAAGTGTGGAGGAATGGAAGAAGGCTTCAGTGCTCTATTGTGATGGGAGGAGTGATCTTCCTTGGCTTCCTCGTCTCTTGGGATTTCGGACAAGATGGAACATCTGTGAAAGCTGCAGGAGGAAGGAGGTAGAGGAAGGTTGGGTTGCTGCTGCGATGATGGCGGCAAGTTGCGGATGAGACGACGGGGGTCATAGGGGTCTCTTATGACTCCGTTCTCTAATGGCATTACTGGTCCTATAACCTTTCCGGGTCTTGCTGAAAGAGGAAAGAAAATTTTGCATCATTACTATTCAAATATGCTGAAATATGAGGTTATAAAGGCTTTTATCTTCTTTATTTTTTTTTCCGCAATATGTACAATTGAACCCGCGATCTCATGGCGAGAAACTAAACTTTGAACCTATCACGAGTAAGTGCACAAAAGCTTTATGTTTTGAAAACAAATATAAATTAAAATTGGAGCAATTGCATGGTACTCAAAAAATTGTAATTTAAAATTCATGATAAAACTCCAATCACATATTTTTCATTTTAATCAAATTCTCGTTGCTTTGATCATGATACAGATAAATGCATTAATTTGGCAGTTGAAAAAAAATTATGAGTGCTAATTCTCTAAATAGGAATATTTCAAATGCTATGTATGTAATTATTTTCGAAAATGAAGATATAAAAGTTCATTGTAGAATTAAAAATGAACCATGCTATGGTTATCAGACATGAGCCACATGGCCAAGTGGTTGGTACTTGGCACCTCTTTCTCCCCACCAACAGTTCAAATTCCATCAAACCAAATTTTAGGGCTTATAAGGATATTCTAATGGAATTCACGACATGCATATCAAAAATTTATATTGCACTAATTTGAAAATAAATCCAATGCATTTCAAGCCACCTGTTAGCTCCGTCATATTCAAGAAATTGATAAGGCAAGCATGAGGCGAAAGATTCTAGAGAATGCCAAAATATGGGAGTCATCAAGGGGATTCTAGAAGCTTCACTCAATTCTAGAGAAGAGAAAGAGTCGCTTCAAGAAGAAGCCAAGTGTAACCTAGAAAGTTCTAGGGATATCCATCTAATGCATGAATAGATAGAACACTCGTAAACTAGAATAATTTAACGTATTCGAACGTTCCCATGATTCGGAGGACTATAAATAGGATCCTCCATCATTCGTAAGAACCCAAGCATTGAATCAAGTTAAGCATTCGAGCGTAAAGTGTCTCTTCTCTCTACTCATCTTCTAACATTTTGAGCCTACAGCTCTAGTGTCGTGAGATTAGTCGATTTAGTGCTAAGGAGTGCAAGCCGCATGAGACTACAAGTTAGCTTGATAACACACTGTTGATATAAAGATATCCTCGCACAAATTTCATAGTCATTAAAACTATCAAATGTGCATCAAATAGAAACGATGGGATGCTCACGGAGTTCTCTTCATTTTATCCAATTGAGAAAAAGCCCAAAACAATCCCCCAATTAGCCACGCACGGATATTCAAGGATTTTCCATTTCACCTCTTAATATGGATTCTCTCACTTTTTTTTTTCCTTTCTTTTTTTTTTTTTTTTTTGAAAGAACAAACCAAGATAGGGTGAAAGAACAAACCAAGTGGGATCTTTTGAGACGCCTGTGAAAACCTTGGCATATGTCCCGGAAAACGCTCAGTATCTCTACGATTAGTTTGCTCCTTGGGAGGTACTGTCATTGAGTGGACCATTGTTGATCTGTCAAAAATACAACATATTTGTTTATTAGAACCCGACCCTCCCCTACAACAAAAATGTAAATTAAGTTTTTTTTTTTTTTCTTTTCTTTTTTTTTTTTTGGAAGATTTACATCTATATGTATTTACATATCTAACATCTCAACTTCAATTTTTACATACATAGCAAGTACCTATGCACAAAAAGATGAATTCCAGCTTTTACAACTTGAAATGGTGTGTATTTAAAATTTGATGTTATAAATGTACAAAAGCAAAATTTAAATGTTAGATATGTAAATACAACATATACATACACACACATACATACATCGATAAATGGAAAATTTACATACATGCCACATAATTCCTATTTACTTTACATATCTAACACCTAAACTTCAATTTTTACAGATGCATGCCTACCCATGCATAAAAAGGTGAATCACTTTTCCAGAATTAAAACAGTGGTATTGTAAAATTTTGGTGGTATAAATGTAAAAAAATAAAGTTCAAGTCTTAGATATGGCATCAAAGTAAAATACCTGGGAAGAGAAACATGCTTCCTCTCAAGTGGGAGAACAGGGGCACTTTTACCACCATTTTCTTCCAAATGAACAAACTGCTTTCTAAATTGATCAACAGCGCTGCATCATTTGACAAAAAATATCAACAATGATAGGGCATGAAATAACACATTTAACAGGAGAATAAAATGACTACAAAAAAGAAGAAGAAAAAAAATCACATTAAAAAAACCTTGGATAAAGAAAATTTGTTCTCTCGGTTCCATTCACGTAATCTTTGAGAAGTTGAGGGTGATATTCCAATATCTCCCGAAAGATGAGCTCCTTGATTTCCTCTTTTGTTGCTCTCCGTCTCTCAAATTCAAACTCCATTTTTGTGATTGGTTGGCACGACGGCTCTCTCTCCACTTTAGCTAAGCCCTTAAAGTACTGATCAGCCAATGCCTGAAATCACACCTTGTCAACAGTGGAAAATTTTCCCAACAACTATCATAAAAAAAAGAATCATTTACATAGATACCACCCAATTCCTATGTATTTACATATCTAACAACTAAACTTTTACTTTATCACATTTATACCATCCAAATCTTTCATATTACATAAAAAATACAATATATTAACTTTTAAAAAGTGAAACGCCAATTCATGCTCAATTAAGATGGCATATATGTAAAAATTGAAGTTTAGTTGTTAGGTGTTCAGTAGGTACATAGGAATTAATCGATGTGTGTGTAAATCTTCTTAAAAAAATACGATTGATTTCTGTAAAATCTCAAAAGGATTAGTTGAATTTATCAACAGAAGAGTCATCAAAGAAACAGATTTATACCTCTTCAGCAGTCGGGCGGTCCTTGGGATCAAATGCAAGAAGCCTTTCCAAAAGTTTGAGAGCTGAAGGATCTGCGTTTGGAAACTTTTGTGAAAATGGTATGGGTTGTTTTTTCTTCATGTTACTAAGATACCGCCTCGCCTTATCATTTCGCACCTGGACTCAAACAAGAAATTCAGTAAGTTTGGAATTACAAGACCCCGGGGAGTAAAAAATTAAACCAACACTCAAAGTTGACCAGAAATAGACTTGAAAAATCCAAGTTAGAATTGACCCGAATAATTGAAGGATCGGGTTCAGGTTAAGAATATTAACCCGTTTAATTTTTCAGATCGGGTTTTGGTTGAGCCGTCCAAATTTGAAAAGCAATTGACTCAAATTTGACCTGAATATTTGTTATGATTCATGTTAAATGGGTTATATGCGCTGGGTTAGTGTCAGCAGGACGAAGGCAGATTGATTTCGAGTTGAACTTTTAAACCATTTAAAATTCGGGTCGGATTCGAGTCAAACAGTCACAAATTTGAGTTAGACCCGAACCCGGCCCATAAACCCACATTGACATCCTTAACAGCACCTTTCACAATCTATCATATAAAGTAAGACTGCATACTTGAGAAATGGCATCCATGGAAGGAGTTCCGAGAAGATCGGTCATCAAATCTAGCTGGTGAACCACATTTTTCCCAGGAAACAAGGGCTTCCCAGTTAAAACCTCAGCAAAAATGCAACCTATGCTCCAAATATCAATGCCTGGTGTGTACTGCATGTGCAGAATATATCACTTTCATTATATGCTGATCAGGAATTTTAAAAGAAATCGAGCTGCGACTGCGAAAGATCTACATGAGAAAGAAATCAATATAGGGTACCTGATGTGTAAAATTTCAGCTTGCAGGGTGTTCAAAATAATTCCTGATCAAGCAGTTTTAAATTACTAGAAATGATCGCGCAATTGTACTTCAGAAAACAATTAGAAAATGTGCCAAGTTACATATAAGCCCTAACCATTGCAAGGATTATCAACACTCAAAACTTCTAGCAGAACCTTCAGCATAGAAAATAAACTATAAGGCACTTTTATATAGAAGCAGAGAAGAGGCTTCCATTTCGACAAAAGATAACAAACTACAATAAAAAAACCTAGTGTTCAATCCGAAAATGTCATTTTTCAAAAATAAATAATTAAATAAATAAAACCACAAAATACATGTGAATCACACCCAAGGAATAAAGCTTTAAGAGAGTGAAAAGATAGAGAAAAGGTCGAAATGATTTCTATATTGGAGCTATGTTCTCTCAAATGAACAGTAAACAATAGAGGAACCCCTCTTCAATAATGCTCTCCTATTTATTGGGGATTTAGTACAATAATAATATTACATTTTTGCCACTGCCCGTCTTTGATGGGGTCTATGCTAGAATATTTTTGGCATTCTATGAAAAATCAAACAACCCTACCATACTCCAAATTTATTTCGGAATAGTATTCATGATTAGAACTTCTGTCAGTTTCCATGGGGTCCAAAATATTACCTTAGAGAAGAAAGAGCCACATAGCTCGGGTGCTCGATACCACCTTGTAGCAACATAATCCTACATATCTCAAAGAGAATAACAATAGTCTCTGAGTTGCAAATTACAAATATAGATGAAGATAAGGAAGCAAGATAATAACCAAATAACAAATAATATACCGTCCAAAATATTGTTGTGGGGGCATCACTGAATGCAACCCTCGCTAATCCAAAATCACAAACTTTGAGCTTGCAATTTGCATTTGCTAATATATTCTTTGGCTTCAAATCTCGATGATAAACATTAGCTGCAATAGCATTGTAAAACCTCAGTATACACAGAATAAAAAGGAGACATCAAAATTAATTAAAAAAAATCTGAACCAAATAACCGTGAAATATAAAGCTAAGTTTAGATTATAATGATGTCATTAAATGATTACTAAACAATTCAAAAAAAGGTTAAAAGCATGTGTCGATATTAAATGAACCACGACTATCATTAAAAAAAAAAAGCATTTGAGGTGCAAACCTCAGGCAAATCACACTTGGGGTGTCAAAAAAATCAACTCGAGGCTCACACCTTAATGATTTAAGTGAAGCATAAACCTTTTTTGATTGAGGCGTACATGTTGAGATTTAATGTCTCGAGAAGTTTGACGCAGATGCCTCAATTTACAATATAATAAGAATTAAAACAAAGTTTCATTGCTATATGAAATAATGATATATTTACTATAGTCTATAATAGGTTCCAGTTTAAATTATTTGGAGTAAGAGAAAGAGGGAGAGAGAAACAGAGAGGGAGAGGACCTATGAGCAAGTGTCGTGAGCAAATTGCCTACAATTATGAGCATGAAAGATAGCGAGCAAAAGGAGCTCCAATCAAGGAACCTTGTGAATGACTACTACCGAGGGATAATGAGTGAAAGCAGTTGAGCAATTATGTGTTCCTAAGCGGAGCAAGCAAGGTTTATTTTTCAATTAAAATAAATAATTTTCTTTTAAATATTTATATTTCTTTTCATATAATTGCTTTTTATTTTTCATTAATGAAATTTCTTTCCATTTCTAAAAGCATTTTTATTTAGTATTTTAGTATATAATAGACAAGTACATCTATAAATGATTTATGGAATATTTATGAATTATTTATAATTTTATAATTTTTTTGGTTCAAATCTCCCTTAAGGTATACACCTCACCTTGCTAAGGTAAAATACTTCAATATTTTATTTCACCTTTCTAAAGCTTAGAAAAATAAAGAAAATTTTTTTTCTTAAAATGCATAAAAAGTTGAAAGACCAAAAGGCTTCATATGTGAAGTGTGTTCTTATATAGTAGGTGAATATGTATGGTCTCTTTGGTTAACAGTGTTTTGAGTGCAGGCTACAACAAATATAGGGATTTTTAGATTTCAAATGTTTAATTAGAAAAAAAAACTAAAGCCATGTTAAATTTTTGAGGAATTTAGAACAACTCACAGTGAATTTGCTGAAAGCAAGCAAACTTAGAATACTAAGCGTCACATGCAACGTTGCGCATGCTAGCAAATGCCAGCGACCTCCTACAATTTGCCTCCACTGAGAAGAGGACCCAGACGACATTCTACATCACCTAATGTATTCTTTTAAAATTCAAGTGATGTTTTATTGGTTTCAACCAAACACAAAACCAAAAAACTCTTGAACTCCAAATATTTACAATGCATTTCAAACCCTTCTGAATTTTAATAGTAAACATCCCCTAAGTGAAGATCACTCAAATAAAGATAATGTGTAAGACAATACTGACAAATGCATACACTAGCCTCAAGTGTTAAAAAGGAGAAATCAAGAACTAGGCCATTTTACTTTAGCGAGATGAGGTGTAAGATTCGAGGCGGGTTGAGTACGGCCTCAAAAAAAAAAAAAAAAAAAAAAAAACACTAATAAAATTTAAAATAATTCAAAGTATGATATAAACATTCATATGTTGATTTAATTTATTATCATAAAGATATAAATCAAATATATAATCTTAAATATTGATATAAAATAGAAATTTGAAATATGATTCTCGATAAACATTCACTTAATATTTAAATATTCTTTGAGATTCAAGATCCATAGTAGTCTCGACCTTGCTTTCATCATCTTCAAAAGAATCATCATATTTATTATCATTTAATTCTATCTAATTAATAACTTCAAAACGTTCTTCATTTATTACAAATTCTATCCTACTATCAATAAATCCGAATTCCAAAATAATTTAAAATAAAAGAATAAACTAAGAATATAATCAAGCAATCATAGTTAAATAACGAATTAACCCTTTTGCAGCCCTTTATCAAATATAGATAATATAATACAATATATATTAATAATAAGTTTTTTGATTGAGTCGCTGCCCCAAATGCTTCGAGCCTTTATGCTAGTAAGTGTACACTTCAAACGAAAATGGTGTAAGCCTCACCGATGACATTCAGGCTTGAGCCTCAAGGATTTTTTGTGTGCCTCAATTTGAGGCATGCCTCGAGGCGTAAGCCTCGAAAGCCTTTTCAAACAATGAGTATAGCATCAAATATAAAAAACCAAAAAAGAAACAAAAGTATCAAAATTGAACTAAATTTTGTTATTATCCAACAATCCAATTTATGAAATCAAGTCAACAACACATATTTGTTTTCAAGAGAAACTAACTACTAATTCATACCTACAGTCATATAAGCATTCATTAAACCTAAACTGAAAATTACTGAACCAAAAGAATTGCTTTAAAGAGATTTAATAAGTACTAAACAAATTAAACAGAGCATACTTTGAAGTGCCAAGCAAATAAAAATGCATCAATACTCACTCGTCAAATTCAGAAACTAATCATATAAAGTTGAAAGAACTCACCTGTATGGATATATTTCAAAGCACGTAGAAGTTGATAAAGAAAGAATTTGCAATGCTCTTTTGTTAAATCATCATTAGCCTTAATAACTTGATGAAGATCAGATTCCATAAGTTCAAAAACAACAAAAATATCCTTAAAATCCTTTCTGGATGGCGGTAGCATGATGTGCTTTATCTCTACAATATCAGGATGTCTAAGAAGCCTAAGAAGCTTTATCTCACGAAGAATTCGAGCAGCATCAGCAATGTGCTCAAAAATATCATGTATTTTCTTGATCGCCACCTTTTCACCAGTATGAGTGTCTATGGCAGAGCAGACAACTCCATAACTTCCTTTCCCAATGATTTCAATAATTTTGTATCTATTGGCATCCCCATATTCAGAGAAAAAGTCCATCTCTGCTGCATTCTGTATGATATAGACAACGAAAATGCTTATTACAAATTAAACTGAAGAAGCACAGGAACAAAATTGTTGAAGACCTAATAGACCAATTAAAAGTTCATATATAATGATAAGAACATGCAATTGTTTCCAAGTTGAGGAGCATGAATGGAATAAAGTGAGCTTTTCATTAAGGACGGATAATGATAGCAATCATATTCTGTGTTTTGAGACGTATTACAAGATCATAGAGAAAACAAGTAAGGAAAGAATATATGAATGAATTATGTATTGCAATTTTAGTTTGAGAAGTCTCAACATAAACCACATATCACGATGGATTGAAGACAGCGAAGAAAGCAATACGCTTAACTGCAGTAAAGCAAAACTCACAAAAAAGAAAGAGGAGAATCAAAGTCGAAGAAGAGATTAAACAAAAACCTATTAGGCCATTTGGCTTCTAATAGGATTCACAAAATCCTCAAAATACAGATTTAGCAAATTCTAATGGCGTTACATCTGTAAAACTATTTGATAAAATAGATGTTAAATTTAATTAGATACTAGTAAATTATTTGGCAGATATTTTTGAGATCGAAGATTCAAACAAAAGAGAATAAGAAGGTCCGTGAAGAGAAGTGATTTAAAATTCTTAAATCTGGCTTTGTTGGGATTTATCAAATCCTAAAGTTGCTCTTAAACAAAAACGGAATTTAAAAAGATAACAAAATTTATGTGCTTAACAAACTGTTTGACAAATCATGCAACCGAAAACCACTAGTTATGAAATCTGCACATCTTATATCGCCTTTAGAAAATCAATCTGCTCCAAAAAAGCCTTCAACAGATAAAACAACAAACCTTCTTCCGCTGATCCTGCGGCATCTCAATTCTCGTCCCAGATCTCAGCACGCAAAGAAAGCAAAATACTTACTCCTGCACCACTTCAGATTCCCACCCCACAAACCACCCTCCTTCACAAAAATCTTCACAAATATAAAGTAAGACCAAAACCAAACGGAGATGAATCTAAACAGACATTATCCACATTTGCCCCATCTGCCTCCGCTCCTAATCACAAGCTCGCTCTCCCTTCCCCCGCTCCTCCAGACCACCGCCGGGCACAAAAAAGCAAACCGAACCCACATGCACTCACCCACCTTCCAATCTCTACACCCACTTCTCACAAGAACACCGCTCCACAAGATCATAGATAGGAGCAGCAGCAGAAGCAGCAGCTAAGCATCGCTCTCACCTCCTGCATCACCGCCTCCGTAATCCGATGACCAGTCCTCCCAGATGTTGACCAGTATCCGCCACCAAAGAAATTAACCACGCGCCAGTAGGAAGAAGAAACCAACCAAAAACCCTAATAAACAAAGAACGTGAAGACCGATAGAGGGAGACGGAGTAGCTCATCCGGTGAGTCCACCGGATTGTATTTATAGTGGAACGGCGTTCAGCTGAGCCAGTGGCATATTTAGTAATATTTTGAAATACAACGCACATTTCGGGGTACCCTTCGCTCAAAAACTGCAAGAATTCCACATACGGAATTTCGGTCTTCTAAAGATTCAGATAAGCTTTAATTAGAATTCCATTCAAATTACGTAAAATGACTCTTTTTTCACTTTTTTTTTTTCTAATTTTGAAATTTATTAAAGCTTTCGGATAATTACCTATAGATCTCATGAAACATTGATATTTACAAATTAACCATTTAAATAATTTTTTGAACTAGAAAATCGATGTATTTACGCATGTCACGATCAAACTTTATGCGTGTTATAAAATTCGCGAGGGTAGAGTAGCGGATTATTGTATTAGCGTTGTACAAAAATTCAAAGACATACATGATGTAAAAACAAATAAGCATGACTAACTCAGCATTTTTACGTGAAAACCTGTAGAAGTGAAAAACCACGGCTTGCCATGTCGCAAAAATTCACTATTGATTGATGTTTACAGAAATTCATTGTCCTACAGACGGGAAAGAATAACTATATTTTTCAGACTACAATGTTGAATGACGATGTCCGGTTGGTGGTGATCAATGATGATTAACGGAGGTCGATGGTGATGGAGGTCGATGGTGACGGAGGTCGACAAAGGTCGGCGGTAGTCGACGACGGTAAGCGATCGTCGACAAAGTTCTGCGGTGGTTGACGACGATAGACAATAGTCGACGCAGTAGGTGGTGGTTGACGGAGATCAACGGTGACAGAAGTCGACGGTAACGGAGGTCGACAATGACAGAGGTCAACGAAAGTCGGCAGTAGTCGACGGAGGTCGGCTGTGGTCGACGACGGTCTGCGGTGGTGCTAAGTTGCAGCTTCTGCTCAACGCTTCAGGCTCTCTCTCTAGACCTCTCTCACTCATATGAGGGTTGGGATCTATTTATAGTATTTTGGATACAATTAATGCAATCATTTTGATCGGACGGTTCAAAGTGCTTCTCTTGATCAGATAGTGTTTAAGAGGCATTTGATGGCCTTAAGAATGTTAGAATTAAGTGCTCTAGGGCTCGTTGGATTCAACTCGTCGAGACGCTCGATTCGAGTATGACTCGTCAGTCGTAGAATTTGTCCGACCTTCCAAATGCGTCCGAAAATCTTCTAAGAATTGTTTAACGACTTGATCTCGACTTTGATTTGACTCGGATCAGACTAGTTTTTATATCATTAGGTCTGTCTCATCGAGCCGGTCAGTTTGACAATAAGTTTATTTAAATCAGAGCTTTGAATAACTTTTTATCGAGATTTAAATATTTCTTATTCAAAATATTATATCGAGATTCGTGTCATGCATCGAGATTCATGCCGGATGATGAAAATTGATTGGTGGCATATCAAAACTATTGAAATTTGATAAAAATGAAAAATATTTGCTGGAATTTTACCATAAATTTTGATATTTGGGTGAGAATTTAAAAAATGAACGAAAGAGGGGGGTTGATTTGTAAATACCAAAATTCAGGCGGGCTGCATTTAATTTCTTAAAACTTTATTAGAAACTTTTATACCAACACTTTTGACTAAAGACCAATAAAATGAGCCTCAATAATTTTTAGGGGTGAATTATTTATATATTATACTAATCCTAAAGTAAATTTAAAGATTTTTAAAGCTTATCTTGACCCAATTCTTTCCTATTTTATTTGTATTTATTTATTATTCATTAACTTTGAAATATCATAAATCTTAAATGGAACTGAATTTAATTACAAAGTAATTATTATTGAATTTGTAGGTGAGGTGAGCACACCGAGGGTGTTATACGGGGGAAAAATATCTCGGTCGCCGCGTCACCTGCTGATAAGATGTATGACTACGTGGCGGCTAGTGGTTGGCCAGCTGGATGTGCAGTGCCCGGACAAAATACTTTTCTCGTTATATAGGCCCTCGAATTACTAAAGTAAAACTCGGAGGATGAATGGTCAGAATCAGTGTCTACTAGTTTTTTAGTATTATTTATAAGATTAATTATCTCATATTTAAGTTTTAATGTGGGCAAACTAGTTTTTTAGTGTTATTTACAAGTGAATTATCTATAGGAAGAGAGCATGTTTAATGCAAATTAGTCTCAATGATGGAGACATGTCATAATATACACTTTGGATAAGTTAGAATAAAGAATTTCATGATCTTTAAGTTTGGATATAGAGCTAAAGATTGAGCTTTTAGTGATCTAATTTAACACTTCATTCATCTATAATTATTTTGAAACATGAACTTAAGAATCATATACTATAGTTTCAAGTTTGGAATCGCTCCTCGTTTTATTTAGAACATCCTACAAATATTGATTTTCTATTATATTTAGGGTCTTCTTGGGACAGCTGCAGCTTATTAATAATATGCTGATTAGTTCATTAAAAATAATGTGCTGACAAGCAAGGTGCGGTGTCTATTACAAATTTTTATTTTTTTAGAAAAGCTAAATCGCAGTGTAGAAAGCTACCATCATATCTAAATAGGTACGGTGTGAAAAGTCTATTTTCTCGTGTTTTAAAACGCATGTTCGCCAAAATACAGTTTATCTAAACAGGACGGCGCGTTTTCAAAACGTCACCGCACCAAATAAGCCGTCCCAAACGGACCCTTAATGTTATGTAATTTAAATTTGACTCAATTAAATCATTAATAATACTATGATATATAACACTGAAAAAGATTACAAAACATATAACATCAACATCAGTTAACAAACTGTCTTAAAAAGAGGACTTATATTAGTGAGAGATGTGTGTATTAGCGTCTATATATATAAGTTATTGGTCTGTAACTCTTAAGTATTAGCCATGAATATTTTTTCGATTATTATATCTTATTGAAATCGCTTTTTAATTTTTTTTAAAAATAACCCTCATAATTATTTCATTTAAATTATTACATCAATTAAAGTACTTTTTTTATTAAAAATAATTCTTATTAGATATAATAGTTTGATATGATATAAAATTGCATATTATTAAGCATTGATTTAAGGATGGCATGAAATAACATTTAAGGACCATTTGGATGCCTCTAAATAAGTCATTAAACTCAGTAGTAACATTATTTAATGATAATTAAAAATTCAATAGTTATTGATTATGTTTGATGCTTTCTTTGGCTACTTCTCTTGTTTGCTTAATAATAAATCGATTTATTAATAATGAAAAATGAACTTGTATGAGAAGACAAGAAAATAGTATTACTAAGATCGTGACAAAGACAATAATTTAAATCATCAGATCAAGTGTGTGTCTGTGTGTGTGAAAGTAGGGGTGTAAACGAACCGAACATGAACGAACAGAACTTGTGTTCGTGTTCGATTCGTTCGAAATTTAGTTTATTTGAAATAAACTCGTGTTCGAAATTATTTATGAAGTCACTGTTCGTGTTCGTTTCTTAATGAACGGGTCGAATACGAACAGAATACGAGTTGTTCGCGAACGCCGATCCAGTTTGACAACCCAAATATTAATATATATAAATAAAATATTATATTGATTATATAACTTATATTATCTAAATATATAATATCAATATTAGTATATTACTAATGTAGTATATTAATATATTATTATTATTATTATTAATTTATTATATATTACAATTTATAAAATTTAATTTTTTAAAATATCATAAATTATATATATATATATATATATATATATATATATATATATATATATATATATATAATTATTTTAAATTATTTTATATTTCGAACAATAACGATTCTAACGCGAACGAACGTATCACTGTTCGTGTTTGGCTTGTTTAACTAACAGAACGGAAAAAAAATTATCATGTTCGTCTCGTTTTCTTATCGAACGTATCGAATACAAACTCCTTGACGAACCAAACACGAACTCTTCGCGAACAATGAGCTTTTATGACAGCCCTATGTGAGAGAGAGAGAGAGAGAGAGAGAGAGAGAGAGAGAGAGAGAGAGAGAGAGAGAGAGAGAGAGAGAAGAAAAATAAAAATAAAAATAGTAGATAATAGAGATCATAAGGTTTGTACTTATTTGACCATCTTGACTTCTGTCATCTCCTCTGAGCATCTCACTTAAATATCACCTTATTATTCATATTAATTGAGAACATTATGACTTTGATCTTGAAGTTATGAGACCACCATGGTTGGCTATTGCATGCATGATTTATATAAAAATCTTAAGGTGACATTAAATATTATCAGTAATTTGTCTACTAAACGATAATTAAGGTTTTAATCATCACATAATTAAATATTATCATTAAATATTATCATTAAATATTATTAAGGTTTTAATCATCACATAATAATTACTGGTTCTTGTGACACAACAACACATGCTTTAACCATAGATATTATTGTGGTGAGTGCACGCTACAATCAGCAGAGATATTAAATGTAGACATTAATGTGTTGGTAATCTCCATTTCATGTAATAAATATCTAAATTAGAATTATAATAAAAATTCAAAATGCTATTTTACCATTAAGGCTGTCAGAACAGCTCGTTGTTCGTGAATTCGACTCGTTAAGAAGTTCTTGTTTAATTCGTTTGCTCGGTTAACACGCCAAACACGAATAGATTTTTTATGTGCTCGATATATAAACGAGCTGAACACGAACAAAAATTTGTTCGTTCGTGTTCGGCTCATTTTGGCTCAAAATACTACTCATCAGTTATATATATATACATAGTATCTTTAAAAAATGAGTTGACTACAAGGCTGTAAAGATTTATAATCAATCAAAATTATTAATTAAAATAATAGAATAAAAATATATTAAATTATATTTAAATGATGTAACAATTTAAACAATAAGTTGCCCCAACTTTTAATATCCTACGGTTGCATGATTATGGTTGTCAAAACGACTCTTTGTTCACTAACAGCTCGTGTTCGACTCACTAAGCAAACTAGCCGAACACGAAAACACTTTTTGTATTCGAAATATAAAACACTTTTTGTGTTCGAAATATAAACGAGTCGAACACGAATAGTGATATTTTTTAACGACTTGAACTTGAGCTCGCTCGTATTCGACTCGTTTACACCCCTACTACCCGCCCAAACTTGAAGCTGCCCTTACAAAAAAAAATTGGAAAGATTACCTTGCACACCAATCAATTCTCACATATTTACATGTCTAACACCTATCTTTTCATATAGGCTTCCTTGCCTCGCTCTTAAAAGTTAAAATAGCGGTATTTTTATATGATATGAAATAGGCGGCATAAATGTAAAAAAGCAGAATGTTAGGAGCTAGACATGTAAATAAATAGGAATTGGGTGGTATGAATGTAAAAGCCCCAAAAATTTATTGGATGCAAATTTATAGTCTCATATTAATAAGAAAAAGACATGATAAGCATCCTCTTGTGTCTTGACAAGAAATGCATTTATATGAGATATGATGGTGGTTAGTTGTAAGGCAATGGACCACATCTCAGAAACTAATTTGTCTATCAATATTTACAGACCACTTGTTGCTTATCCTCAATGTTAACCAAGTTGTTGGCTTTCATTCCATGCCACAAAATGAAGCAGTTCTGTTGTTCAGTGCTTATGAATGACTTGGCCACTTGATGAGAAAGAAAGCATACAAAGCTCACACCATATAATTGTTACATTACATATTTTGACACTAATATTAATTTTCTAAAATGAAACACTTCAATGCACTTATTTTCATGTTATTATGGCAACTACAATATTATATGATTATTTATATAAACATGATAAATTAGGGAGCTTTCTAATCTAAAATTGTTAATTCACTTATTATTATTATTTTTTTGGGTCTCAATTGTCAATCATTTATGAAATGTTTTTATGACCCTATAATAATCTACATATTGTATGATTATTATGAGTTGTAAATTGGGTACCATTTTTTCAAGCCACAAAAGCTACTTGCTAATTAGATCCACAAGTTAACCTCATAAAAAAATTAATCTAGTCAATAGATTTCCTCATACTTCCAGTTCAAATGGCAGTATCTCATCAAATTGCTAAATGGTTTTAGCGAGTGTTTATATAATAACTTGAAATTTCTCTTGACTTACATAGACCAACATTCATATATTGAAAAGCTCCATTTTATTCTTGAACACTAAGGGCTTGTTTGGGGCAGCTTATAAGTGTAGCGGCGTTAACAGTTTGATTCACGGGTTTTTGAAAGCACCGCCTACCGCGATTGGGTTTTTTACACTGCATGCAGGCCGCGGGTCGACTAAACTGCTTATCCTGAAACGCACAAGCTGACCCAAACGGACCCTAAGTAGTGCATCTTCTAGAATAACAAATGAAAGTGATCATACATATTATTATCTTATGTTTTCCCATCAAGAGAGATTCAAAATAACATTTTAATTCATATAGGCATTTTTACAAGGCATATAGAGATTGTTTAGCTCGCTTACTATAGAATTTTTCACAGAGGCAATTCACTAGGAATAATATGAGGATCAAGGGCTGAAAGAACTTTTCATGGAAGGGTCAAAAAAGGGGCATTTATGTTGCTTGTAAGAATACAAAGGTTACATGAATGAATTTCATATATCAAAAAATAAGTAACACAAGCATCAAAACTCGTATGGTCATTACACTAATGAATTCATTAAAGTGCAAATGCCAGGTGTTATCCATTCTTTTTAAGGTATGTTATTTGATAAGATTCATGATAAGAACTATGCTAGTTCATAAACTTAATGCACAATTTTGAGATAAGATCATATCAATGTTCAATAGGATGGTTGAATATCAAGTCACTACACAAGCCAAAAATCCCTCCTTATTTTGAAAATATTGAGCAAAATGATAAAACAAAATCATCATTAGCATTTATAATTCAATCCTACAATAGATCATTATGGACTCTCTCATGTTGGCGTATAACATGAGATGACTTTATGATTGAGCCATGATAGCCTATCATGACTCTATGAATAACCCAAGTCTAAGCTAATCAAAATTTAAATTTAAACCTTAAATAGAGAAAAATTTAGTGCTCACTATTAATTTCAATAGCAAAAGCACTCCTCATTTTGACATATAGTCCTATATTGCTTACAAGTAAAAGCTTGACTCCATATCCTTCTATAAATACGATGAGGAATAAAGCTTTAAATAACACATGCAATGGAGCATCCAACTCAACATTAAAATGCTATAAAAAGATAACCAACAATAAGTTTTACTCTTCCCTTGGTTGCCCAATCTCTTTCAAAGTCTTCATGATGCCATCAATCATGGATCTTGAAAAGTTTCACTCAAGCCCACCCATAGAGCTAAAATTTGTAAAGGCTCAGCTAGACCTATTTGCTTTACATATGAATTTCTTGACATTATGGGAATAATATAGCACTTCAAGCATTGTCCTTTATTTTTCTTTTTTTTTTCTCAAGTGATAGGTTGACCTAAACATATTCTATCATAACCTTCCATTAGGCGATAAGAAATTCTAACAAAACCTAAAGCTCACAAAATATCATTCACAAATATGGGATACATCTGAGAAGTGTATCCAACATAAATATTAAATAATCATAATTCAACTGAGAGAAAATAACCTAACAATAGAGAAACATATGAAGATTCATCTTTTCAAAAAAAAATGCTAGCATAAATTTAGTTACGAAGAAAATTCATTACTCAATCTACTAGAACCTGCCATTAGGTGATAAGGATTTCTAACAAAACCTAGAGTGTACAAAATTTCATACACCAATATAGGATGCATCTTAGAAGTGCATCCAAAATAAATATTAAATAATCATCATTCATCTATGAGAAAAGAACCTAACAATAGAGAAATATATGAAGATTCATCTATTGAAAAAAAATTATGCTAGCATAAATGAAGAAATTTATTATTTCATAGTAGATTGATTATAATAATTTCTTATGAACTTAAGCATCTATTTCTTACATTAGCTGGCAAGAAATTCAAACAAAAGCTAAACTTTACAAAATGTCATACAACACTATGGTTGCATCTTAGAGGTACTTTCAACATAGATATTAAATAATTATAATTCATCTGAAAGAAATAAAAAATACTGACAATTGAGAATTGTATCAAGATTCATTTGTTGAAAAGAAAATACAAGCATAAATTTATTTATGAAGAAAATTCGTTCTTCCATTAAATATTTATTATAATAAATTCTTTTGAATGTTAGGTATCACAATCATATTTAATAAATTTCATTGATATATAGTAATGGGCATGACATGCCAAAAAGAGGATATTTTACAATCACGGTACAGGAATTGAAAAACAAGAACACAACTCCCTTCTTCATTCATCAAACAAAAAATTATGACAAGCAAAATCTCCTTGCTTGGAAAAGTATAACCCAACATATCACAACTAGTAGAAATTGTTGAAAATAGATTTGGAGAGGAAAAGTTACTTGATTTTATTATTCACATGTAGGATACATACATATAGAAAAAATCAATACATCAGAATTTACAAACTTATCAAATATATCTGGTCTTAATTAAGAAAGAAAATAATTCTAAAAGCAACATAAAATAAGAAGAGGATACATATATATAGAAAAATCAATACATCAAAATTTACAAACTTATCAAATATATATAGTCTTAATTAGGAAGGAAATAATTCTATAAGCAACATAAAATAAGAAGAGGATATAGATAAGAAAGATGTTACCAAAGATATCCGCAATCAAATCTTTCAATGATTTTGTGAAGCAGCAGGACGACCCACCATAGAGAAGAACTGAACTTCTCAGCTTTCCGCAGTCCCTCTCAAGCAGGGTCGTAGATGTTTTAGAAACCAAGCTTGGCATTGAACTCTGAGAAGGTGCTTAAGGGAAGAGCATTGGTGAAGACATCAACAACTTATTGGTGTCTCTGGATATAGCTTAGCTATATAATTCTATCATTAGCCTTTTCAGAAATAAAATGAATATCAATCTCAATATATTTGGTCATGTCAAGATGCACTGGATTATTGGTAACATTGATGGTTGTTTGACTATCACAAAACATCTATATAAGCTTATCGGAGGTACACCATAATATCTTTAATAATTGCTGAATTCAGATCCCTCATAGATTCTTAAGGCGAGTGCTCAATATTCTGATCCAACGCTGCTTCTAGAAATAACAATTTACTTCATACTTCTTACTTCTCCATGTAACTAAATTTCTCCTTACATATCAGCAATAACATGTAGTGGACCTTTTATTAACAAGTCACTAACACAACTTACATCAATGTAGACTTCTAACTCTCTGTTTCTGGTTTTTAGAAAAATTAATCTATAACCATCAATTTTCATGAGAAACCTCAGAATGCAATATACCATCTCCAAATGCTCTTCATTTGGGCTATTCATGTCTTGGAGCACAATGCTGATAGAGTATCCATTGGAGTACCAGTAGGCTTGCATCCAATCATCTCGATCTCCTTTAGTAGATCTATAATATGTTTCCTCTATGATATAACGCTTTTCTTAGACATTGCTACCTCCATACATAAAAAATATCTCATGGTTCTTATGTCCATTGATTTGAAATTAAGTGGAAAACACTTTTTTGATCTTGAGAATCTTCCTTTTATCATCACCAATAAGAATCATATTATCCACATATACTGTCGGTGAAACAACGTTAACTCTCTGAGTATGTTTTACGAACAAAGTATGATTAGCTTAGTCTTGAGAATATCCATTATATCTAATAATTTTAGCAAACCATTCAAACCACGCTCTTGGTGATTGCTTAAGCCCATAGAAACACTTCCTGAGATTGCATACTAGGTGTTTTGTTGGAAACATTCTCAAGTCCTAGTGGTGTCTTCGTATACACTTTGACTTCCAAATCCACATTCAGGAAGACATTTTTTATGTTAGGTTGATGCAATCCTCATACCTAGTTAGCTACTACCAACAGAAGAACTCTAATAGTGTTTGGTTCGACAACTGGTATGAGGTCTCATCAAATTTAATCTCATAGGCTTAAGTGAAACTTTTTGCAATAAGTCTGGATTTAAATTTCTCAATACCCCAATAGTTTTGTATTGGATGTTGAACGCTCATTTGCATCCAATTGACTTCTTATCCCGAGGGTGTTTAGAATTCAGGTGTCACAAGACTTCAGTGCTTGAATCTCCTCTTCAACTACTTTCCTCCACTCTAAATTTCTAAGAGCATCATGAATGGATTTAGAAATCTACACATTATCAATGTTAAATAAAAACTTTGTGGGATGAAGATAGCTTTCCATAAGCCACGTACTCCTGAATTAGATATATAATGCAACTTTCCTTGCCACCAACATCAGAAGAGGAAGGAGACAACTCATGAGTACTAGACTCCAGACTCGAAATTTAAGGTGAATGTGGACTCGATTTTGGTTTAAGCAGTTTTGCCCTTGCAAGTTGTCTTCCACTTGCCCAAAATTTTTCTTCCTCTTTAAGCAGTTTTGTTCTTTGTTATGAACTTCAGGTTGGGTTGGTTGGACACCTCAACTAGGATAGAAGAGCTAGTTGAGTAAGTAGTGAGGTCGTGTAGATGTTAGTAAGTGCACCCAAAATTGATGTTCATTTACACTCTCCTCTTGAACATTAGTTTTAGGGTAGTATGATTAATTTAAAAAAATGTAACATCCATATATTTGTAGTATTTTCTGTTAATAAAAGAGTAAAACTGATATCCCTTTTTGTTGAAGGCATACCCAAGAAAACTACACTTGATAGATTTATGATCAAGTTTATGCGATTTCGGCAATGGATATGAATAAAGAATACACACCTAAAGGTTTTAAGTGGTATAATAGATAAGAAAACTCTGATATGAGGATAAATAACCATCAAAACAAGAAGTTGTGTCTTGAAGTTAAGAGCCCGGCTAAGCAATTGATTCATAAGATATGCTACAGTAAGAACCGCTTCCACCCAAAATACTTTAAAATTTGATGAGAAATCATAATTGAGCGAATACCTAAAAAAGATGTTTGTTCTTTCTCTCAACTATCCCATTTTGTGGGGTATTCTTACATGAAAATACATGGATAATTCCATTCCTGAAGATGGGACACAATGACAGAATTGAAACATTCTTTTGCATTATCATTTTTGAGGTTATGAATTTTACATTGAAACTGAGTTTGAATCATATCATGAAAGATTTGAAAGATTTCAATTATTTCAAAATTTTCCTTTATTGTGAATACTTAAGTAGTTCAAGTGTGATTGTCAATAAATAAAACAAACTATCTTAGCTCCATTTAAAGTTTTCACCTTTGAAAGTCCCCAAATATCACTATAAATAATAGAAAAAAATGTGAAGGTTTGTACTGGGTCATGTGACAACCATTTCAAGTGTGTTTAAAAATTTGACAAATCTCACATTGATAATACTTAAGATTTTTATTGATAAACAGACGATGATATAACTTTGCAACATAATTGAAATTAGGATGACTCAAACGATAATGTCATAATATGACTCGTTTTTCAACAGAATAGACAAAGCAGACTAAAAAAATTAAGATAAAAATAGAGGTGAGATCATTTGTGCATTTAAAGAGAAATTTTCCTTGAGAATGTATGAGCCTTGATGGAATTCAACACTGACAATCACCTTACGAGACTCAACCAACTGAATTTCACAAGAGTTTGTGAGGAAATTAACTACACATTTCATATCATGAGTAAGCTTACTGATTAAAATCAAATTGCATTTCAATCGTAGGACATATAAAACAAAAGAAAGAGTAAAATCTTGAGAGAGCTCCACATCTCAATTTCCATCAATTTTTTTAGTATGATTCATCTGCAAGTATGATCAATATAGATGTAGAAGCCTCGTGATAGTTGACTGGAACATTGATGTCTCCAGTAATATGATTAGAGGCTCCTTAATCTATGATTTAAGTTCTAAATCTCCCATTACTGGTAAGATAAGAGAATGATGTATTACATTAGTACGTCACGAAATTGATGTGATGTTCTGAATTATCTCAAAAGGAATTTTACCAGGAGTCATTTGGACAAAATTTACGGTCTCTACTTCAAAATTAACCGTCAGAGTAGTACATGACGTCTTCATCACGTACTTGGTCATAAACCCAACATGTCTTTAGGGCTCTTGCTTGTTGTAGAAATGGAGTTGATTGTTGTTTCTTACACGTAAAGGAAAAATTGCTTCAGGAAAGGAGGAAAAATGGGTGTTGATGTTGCTCGTGTTGCCGCTTGTCGCTTGTTGTGATTGTCGCTTGCTGTTTCTACTGCTTGTTCTTGCCCGACATGAGAGTTCTGGCGAAAGTGCCTGCAGGGAGAACTTGGTCGTGGAGGGTCTGTAGTTAAGAAGATTATAGAGGCAAAAATTGAACAATTAGATTCTGCATAGAGAATGCTGGTGCTAGGAAGAAGAGGAGAGGCTTTGGAGGAGGGTCTGTCGATCAGCTGAAGGAATTCTGGCGAAGGAGGGCCTATAGGTCAACTAAAGTGATTCCAACGACCGGGAGAGTTCTGGTAGCAAAGGAGAACATGAAAGAGTATGCAGTAAGAGATATAGTTACAAAGAAGGGCATATGAAGGCCTACAAGCTAGCAGAGGATTTCCAACACAGAGTCATTGACAGAGGAAATTTTTTACTGCAATGAGGAGGTTGTGGCCGCTTGCTAGCAACGAACAAAGATGATGATATAAAAAATCGAGCTCGATTTACATTGTGTTGGTTAGAACGTCGCTTGTTGCACGATCTCATCAAAATGCTCGGGAGGTAAAGTCGAACCTCAGAGCAAGAGTCTCACGTGAGGAAGAGCGACAACTACAAAATTATAGGTGACTTCTGCAACGATCATTCCGATGAATCCCGCAACAGAATCGGGTTGGCCATCAACACGGAGCAGTAGGAACGATATGCGACCAGGAGACGGATATTGCAGGCTGGCCGAGGTGATTTTTTCGCTGCAAGGAATACGAGAAAAAACATCAAACCCGAGCGGCAAGAGTGAACGGAGAGGTTCGATGACACGAGGAAGCGAGGCTTGTTTTAGAGCTCTGAAGCCGAGTTGAAAATAGGTTTGGAGAGGAAAAATTACTTGATTTTATTATTCACATGAAGACGTAAATATATAAAAAATCAATCCCTCATAATTTACAAACTTACTAAAAATACCTAGTTTAAATTAGAAAATGAAATACTTCTAAGAGAAACATAAAATAGGCTGAAAATAAAATAAAGAAAAATGTTTTCAAAGATATCCCAAATCAAATATTCCCATGATTTTGTCAAGCAGTTAGTCAGCCCACCATGGGGAGGAGCCCAACCTCTTATCTTTCCACAGAAACTAACTCTACCAAAATTTAGCAGAATGAAATATAAAAATAATACAATCTATATTAACCTGTTTTGTAATAGCTTAAGCTTTCACCCAAGAGGACATGATTTAAAATTTTGAGGATAAAGAGTTTAAATGAAAAGGAAAATTGAAAGTGTCATAATAAAATTTCTAACGATGTAATGGTATATATATATATATATAAAGTTCAAATTCAAAACCTCAAGAAAATACCCAGAAATAATCTCAAAAGCCTTAAAAGAAGTCAAAACAGAATTTCTAAAATTTTATACGATCACATGTACGATCAAATAACCATCTACACGATATTAAATAATTCTGGAAAGCTAAAGCCTCTGATCCTCAAAATGATCAGGTCGAAATTATACAAATTAAACATTTTTCTACATGTAACTAAAACATCAAATTATTCAAAATCACTTCTCCCATAAAAGGCACAATGTGTTGATCTAACTACTCTGCAGGGGGAGGCTCCAGTTGCTGGTATTTTGGTTTGTTATTTTTAAGGAGCAAGTAAGTGATACAATACCAGAACATTAATATCCTTCCCTGGGCTGTAATGGTATCACCTATTCTACTCCCTCCAAAGGAAATCCTCTCCAGAGCCTGCAACAAAACGAAAAAAGGAAGATTTACATACATACTACTTAATTCCCATGTATTTACATATCTAACACCTAAGCTTTAATATTTACACTTACCTATGCATGAAAAGGGTGAGTTCACTTTATAAAAGTTAAAATAATGGTATTTTTGGTCTGATACGAAAATTTTGGGACGTGTAAATATAGAAAGTAGAGTTTTAAGTGTCAGATATGTAAATAGATCGGAATGCGGTGGTGTGTAGGTAAATGCTCCAAACAAAACAAAAATAATTTATACTTTTCTGTTTTATTTTTATTAAGCCTCAATCTAACAGCAGAATAAATGCCCTGGAATACTTCTATAGTCCTAAACCCGCTAAACCCTGAACAAACTCAACAAATTTTGAAATAGTTTTAGATCCTATTTGCCTTATAGGAAATTGAAGGTAGAGCATTGACTACGAAATATCTTCAACTCGAACACAACCTATTCTTGAAGGAGTAAGATTATCTTCATCCCTATGCATACTTATCCACGAGCAGAAACGGCAACCAAAACTAAGCACGAAGCTGTTTAAATTCCGATGGAATATGACACTGTTGTTTACGAAAAACAACATAGGAAGCTTGACTGGTTAAACGTCAACCGATGGAGCAAGATAGATTCTTTCTTAGTTAATGTTCAATCATGGCTTTGAAATCTCTACCACCTGGATGTGATATACACTTCTTAAATATAATTATCTGCATGGTGAGTATGATCCTTTCATAGTTATATACGAAAGAGGATGGAGACTAAAACTAAGCACAGAGCAACTTAGAACCTAGTTGAACAGTTCCTTGTCACAACAACAACAACAAGCCTTTATCCCACTAAGTGGGGTCAGCTGCATGAATCCTTTTTCTCCATTGCTTCCTATTGAGTGTCATATTTTCATTTAATTCTAATAAAAACTAAGATCATTTTTTATACAATATGCCCAAGCCTTTTTAGGTCTACCTCTGCCTTTCTTAATATATGTCAAATCTAAAATATCTACTCTCTTGACCGGATCATAAGATGGTCGACATTTAATGTGGCCAAATCATCTAAGGCAATTCTCTCTAATCTTGTCTGCCACAAGAGCTACACCAACTCTATCACATATATATTCATTTCACGTTGTGTCTCAAAGTGTCAAACTACTCGTTGTGTCTCAAAGTGTCAAACTACTCGTCCTCCTACGCATTCTCATCTCAGCAAGCAATCTTGAACAGTTCCTTGTCATTCAAAAAAAATAAATAAAATCATAGTATTTTGATTGGTTTTAACTTTTAAACCAAACAATCGAAAATGGTAAATCAAAAAGTGAAAAAAAGGGTAAAATTAAGGTAAGAAATTAAATCTTCCAGCTCCTAGTAAATTGATGGTTAAGCATAGCTAGGAAATCTCTAGGACACAGCAATGGCTTACTCTTTAAAGAATAAGATTATCATCATCCCTAAACGTAGTTATCTAACAGAGGGGTTACGAAGAGCAAAAATCTCGCTAAATTAGATTTATAATTTCCAGAGCTAGTATGCCAACTAGAAAACAGTCCAATGTGATATTATCTAAAAAATCTTGACTGATTTTGCACAAATCAAAAGTAATATAAATGTTATTTTTAATAGAAGTGTTATTTATATTTCTTCTACCCCTATTAAATGCTAAATCTAGTCATATAAGTGAAGCACTCTCTGGAAGTAAATGGGGGAAAGCCTGATGCACTAACTTTCACAGATACAGCCAACTTTTGTTGTGCAAAATATTCAGCTATGAAGGATGGCAAGCTTATATAGCTTCGCAACTAATGCGAAAGTTTGAAGAAAACAAATGATGCAAATTTCTTATTAGTACTAAAAGGTTGATGAACACAAATGATGCAACTTTCTTATCAGTACTGCAATGCAGGAAGAGAATAAATCAGATACCAAGAACCAGTTCCAACAATCAATATGCTAAACGAGCCCAATAATATACCAAAGCTCAAGAGAAATCGAAGAAGACTAGCCCAAATTTGTGGTAATTTAAAATTCATGTGAACCTAAGACACCTATCTCTAGACTAGATGGCACATAATAAAAAGAGAGGCAATTACATACGTAGCACTCAAAACTTTGTTATTTAAAAAACTAGCACTTTGTTTCATTGATTTTTCAAATTCCCACTCAAATATTAAAATTCACAATAAAGTTCAAACCTGTATTTTTCATATTTATCAAATTCCCAATGATTTGATCGTAACACTTGTAAATGCACTGATTCGATATTTCAAAAAAAAAGACCTTGTGAGCTTTGAAATTTTTGACACCCCGGACTCACTTTGTCATGTTGTTAAGAGCTTTGTCGGGTCAAATTTTCAAAAGGCAAATTGGATTATAGATAGGATACTACCCAAAGATGTCACCCTCATTTTGTGAAGGCTTTTTGATGGAGAGTTTGAGGTTTCCCATAATCGCAAACCCCTATGGCTAATTACCTCTCACGATAACATGAGAGCGCTTTCAATAAAGGCTAGTAATCAAGCATTGAATATTTAACATATAGTAGTAGCAAACATATGGTTTAAGTTCTAAAATTTATCACTATAAGTTTAAAGGGGATGAAGGAAATAATAATGAACCTAATCAACATCTCATGATTCCAACATCTCGGGTCGTCACAGTGACTGATCTACTTAGTCATAGGAGGTAGTCAACCAAACCTGACAGAAGAATCCTTATCAGCAATTATGAGTTGTGTCGTCCAAAAGGTCTTTGTAGACATGGGGTGGATATTTGCGTAAGAGGACAAATTTAAATCAGCCTTAGCTGATAGAATGTTTTATTGAAAATTTTGACACCTCGGACTCTCTTTGTCATGTTATTAAGAGCTTTGTGGAGTCAAATTTTCAAAATGCAAATTGAATTATAGATAGGATACTACCCAAAGATGTCACCCTCATATTGTGAAGGCTTTTTGATGTAGGGTTCGAGGTTTTCCATAGTCCCAAAACCCTATGGTTAATTACCTCTCAAAATAACATGAGAGCGCTTTCAATTAAGACTAGTAATCAAACATTAAATATTTAACATATAATAGTAGCAAACATATGGTTTAAGTTCTAAAATTTATCACTATAAGTTTAAAGGGGATGATGAAGAAAATAATGATGAACCTAATCAAAATCTCATTATTTCAACATCTCGGGTCGTCACAACAACTGATCTACTTAGTCATAGGAGGTAGTCAACCAAACCTGACTGAAAAATCCCTGTCAGCAATTATGAGTTGTGTCGTCCAAAATGTCTTTTTAGACATGGGGTGGATGCTTGTGTAAGAGGACAAATTTCAATCGTCCTTAACTGATAGAATGTTTTATGTCAATCAATTTAACCTTATGATTCACAACTCAAAAAGTAAAAAGTCATTGGGGAATATGCGGACTGTGGCCGTGACTATAATATAATGGTGTGTCATTTAGTAGTAATCACTCGGTCAGAGAGCTCTGGTCGTAATCGCTACTTTTTGTGGAATCGTTGGGTCAAACCATGTAGACAGAAGGCTCGAGCCACTTCTTTACTGGCATAAATTGCTTACAGTGTGAATATAATAATACACTCGATATGACATTTGCTTTTCGTGAAATGAAGTCAATTAGAAGTTTATCACCCTCAACGGACTATTGCGAAGAGTGAATGAGATTTGCATTAAGCTTTAGGTGATTAATTTTACTTGAGTATTTAATTTGTTACTTCGAAAATTATGATTTGAAAGCCTTGATTTAGTTTTAAAAGTTGACTAATCTTTCAATCAACATGATCATTTGGGGTATTAAAACTTTTGTTTTGAAATTTATTTGAAATTCATCAATTTTGATATCTTTAGAATACTAGTCTTGTCAAATCTAGCTATGATGAAGAGGATCATCCAGGGTGAGTTTTTAAAATAAACATAAAATTTTCAAAATAGCTTTGCACATTTCTTAAAACAAAAACCATTTGAGTGCAAGTTAGCTCTAATCCACGCAGAATTCTCAAAACATTTAAGTTTAAACACTTAGTCAATTTGGTGAAGCACATGTGGGTTCTTAGTTTTGAGATTGCGCACACATCTCATCACATTCAGATTACATATTTTATATGAACTTTAGCACACATGTATGATCATAATGTTTTGCCTTTCAAAGTATAACATTATATTTTAGTCATTTGCACAAAACTTGACAGCACTTGCATAACTATTTGAAAGATGGTAGTTTACTTGCATATAATTCAAGACATCTTTTGAGTGGAAGCATAGTCTTGAGTTTTGTGAGAATTTGAAATCATAAAATTTTACTTGGATATTTTATTTATTTTTAACATCTTAAAATGGCATTCATGTTTTTAGCTTAACCCCAATTTATACTATTTCATAGTTAAGACAAGCTTAGCCCCTAATTTATGACTTTTCATATTCAAATCAAGCTAAGCCCCAAATTTATGATGTTTGATATTCAAGTCAAGCATAGCCTTTAATTTAGTAACTACCCCAATAGAATTATTTGGTGATGTTTCACATTCAAGTCGAGCTTAACCCCCAATTTTTTTATGTTTCATATTCAAGTCATTTTGCAAGTTCAAATATTCCACATTTAAGTTATTTGCAAGCTCAAAGATTCAAACTTTTAAGCCATTTGCAAGTCTAAGTCACCTGAAAATTTGGCCACCTCCCGACATCAACCCAATTATAGGGTATTGGGGAGAATTCTAATCTGTTAATTATCTTAAAAAACTTATTAGTCAGTGTCATGAGACGCCATGGTTGAGAAAAATGTGAATTTCAACCCACAGTCTTAAAAGACATTATGGATCTTCAATGTACCTGCAAAAGACAATCACAAGCACAAATTTCTCCGAATATGTACTTTACTTTTCCTTAATTTCCTAAACAAGTCTTCACGTTTTCCCGGACAGGTACTTAAATCTCCTCATTTTTATAAAAATTTTCTAAATGAGCACACAATTTTCCCGAATAGTACATAATTCTCTGGACGGGTACTCGAGCTTCATCCAAATAATATTTTAAAACATAATTCACCCCCAACCTTATTTTGTTATATCTTTGCAAGTAAGTTCGACAACGGCGACAATGATCAAACATATAACAAAATGAAAAGGCAAAGAAAATTTTGTTTTCTGGTCTTATATATATATATAAACAAAGTGGGTTGTTTCACTTAGCTTGGATCGAAAGGGGCCTGCGGGATAAATCAAGAAGTCAATTCTTTGGTTAGGGCTATACAAAGTAAAGCAGGCAAGCAAGGCTAAAACATACAATCGCAGGGAAGAAAAATCGAACAAGGCTTCAAGTGAGGCTGAAACGAGTGAGGAACAGGGAAACGGAAGGAACTTCAGGCTTTGGGCCAAGGCAGAGCGACAGAAGGATGGTGGAATTTCGAAAGTCTTTGTAATGTTGTGATCTCGTGGTTGGCTCCTAGACCTGGGCATGGGCCGGGCCGGGTTTGACGTGGGTCAAGCTTATCAAACTTTAACTAGTCAAAGTGGGCTCACACCTGGCTTGAGCCCGAATTTTATTTATAATTTCAAAGCCAGGCCGAACCACTAAAGGGTCGGGCCAGCCCACAAGCCGCCATTGGTTTTAAAAAAAAAAAGAGTTTTTATACCAAAAAAAAAAAAATAGAATCTTTAACATTTTCTCTCATATCAAGTTGTTGATTTAAAATATTAAAAAAAATGTAAAATGAACGTTTGATAAATGAAAGAATGTACGACAAGAGTTCTAAACTAATTTTATATGTACGACTTTTCTTACACATTTAAATGAATTTAATAACAAATATATACACACAAAATACGTAAAATTTTAAATTGAAAACATCTTAATATATAAATACAAAGGAAATGAGAAAATACTACAAAAGAAAAGATTTAAACATATACTACTCATCAATTTCTATTTAATTACATATCTAACACTTTGACGTCAATTTTTACATATTTGGCATTTTATACATGCATGAAAGTTGTATTTCATTTTATAAAAAAATTAGAAGTGATACATTTTATGTGATATAAAAGATTTGGTTGGTATTAATATAAAAAATCAAAATTATGGCTAGTGAAAGAAGAGAATTGATGAGAAAATTAATCACCTCAAAAACTTATTATCGCGAAATATTTATGAGACCGGGCCAATAGGCAGGCCGAGCTTGGTGCAGTTTAGGCTCATTCGGGCTTTAACTAAGTCCACGCGGGCTCGAGCCGGGCCGAACCCGCAAAATCTTAATATTTTAATAGCCAAGCCCAATCATTCTAAGTGGGCTTATGGCGAGCCCAAATGGCCGCTTGCCCAATGCCCAGGTCTAATGGCTTCCCAGCTATATTTGTTATTGTATCACTCGAACAGGAAAGTAGGGTTGTTCTCGTGCGAGGCATGCAACGGAGAAGAGAGAAAGATGGGAATTTTAAGGGTCTTTGTATGTGTGATCATGTCATTGCTTTTTCCGGTCTAGTCGCTAGCGTATTTGAGGTTACGAGCATGAGGGGGAGAATTTAAGGTGAGAACGGCGCATGAGTGAATGTGGGAGTTTAAGAGGTCTCTATAGGCAGCAATCCCATCTTTGATCTACCTGTTGGCCTTAGTCACAATTGTAGCGTGAGTGGGACATGCGAATAGAGAGAGTGATGAAGGCAAGGCCTTTGATCTACCTATCGGAATTATCACTATGGACTTGTTAAATGAGTGACCATATGATCGGCCCAGCTTTTTGCTTTAGTGAACTTGTTGAAAGATGCATGCTGATGACCTAACATTCGAACTTATATTGAGTTACTGGAAGTAAATCTTCAATCATGTACTTAGTGTTTTATCGGACTTGTTGACGATTGAATTCCCTTAGTTCAGCATCATGCTTTGAATGAACTATGTGATAACTTCTTCGATCCTTTGCTTTCTACTTTATCACACATATTGAAAAAAAGAATTCCTCCAGTCAGTGTCTTATGCTTGATCAAACTTTTTTAAGTTTTCTTAATTTAAATGGAACACTGAACTCGGCTTGATTCTTTCTTAAGTGAAGATCATTCCTTTATTTTTCTTTGATCTTTTGATCAATCAAGAAATCCTTTTTGATCTAGTTCACTTGAACTTATCAAGTGGAATAGACTTGAAACTTGACAGTCATTGTCATCAGACTAGCAAAACATAGGCTTTTTCACTGCGGCTACTTTTATGACTTGTTGAGTGAAGAGAACTGTCACCGACTTGACCATATTTGTACTTGTCAAGTCTAACCTTCAAGACATGCTTGAGTCCTAGATTCTGCAAAGAACTTGTGTTTCTTCAACTTAATAGACTTTAGCTTATAGACTTGGAAGTTTCCTTTTATATATCACAAAATCTTAGAAATTATATATTTATGAATGTTTGAGCTTGACTATATAGCTACCTTCTAAGTGTAGATTATATCTATGATATAGTCTTAAGCAATCAATCCGTTGAAAAAGTCTCATGGATCTTGATCACATAAACTCGCCAAATTAAACGGGTTTGAGAACTAGACAACTTCTGCCACCAGACAAAGAAGATAAATGCACTATTATTGCTGTCATTTTTATGATTTATTGGGTAAGAAGAGTTTGCTCCTTCTCTACAGTCAGTTTTATTGCTTATTAAGTGAAGAGAACTATCAATAACTCCACAATATTTTAAATTTGTTGAGTCCGACATTTTTTACCCAAATGAGTCATAGACTCGAGCTGTGGTAGAACTTGCATCTTTCCAACTTAACTCATTAAGGCTTGCAAATCTCGAAATCCTTTTAGTTGTACTTTTCAAATCATGGTTAGTCAAAAGAAAAATAGTTGTCTTCTAGATTTTATCATTGTCGGCGTTGTTTTGTGCGTGAAGTGCCCGTAAGAAGCTGTCGGTCGCCGGAATCGGAATCCCGTCGCCCGCTTCGGAAGGATCCTTCAACGAAAAGAAAGGAAGTCAGCCGACCTCATATTTTTCATAGTTTGGATGAAAGAGCTGCTACACCTCAGTCGTACGCAACTTATCCCGAAAGACAAGCACAAGACTAGGGTGATAGCTCGATCAAATAAACTAAGAAATATATGACGTCCGTTTGGTCACGAAACCGATTTATTCTGTGAATGAATTCACTATTTAATATGAAGAATTAAATAGGGTTTATTTTAAGTTTGGTTCGGAAAATGCTTCTATAGAGCGATTCTCTATAGTTAATTACATCTTAAATGGCCGAAATCGTTTAAGAATACTCTTGATAAAAATCGAGTAAATATTATCTTGAGGAGGTCGAAAGGATAGGACTTCTCAACGAAATAAGATGTGGAGGTGTCTGAAAGGATTGGCTCAAATTTGGAATGCGGAATCCAAGGGAGAGGACCAGGGGATGTCGGAGGTCAGAAGCGAGCCTCAATAACTTCCGAGCTATCACATGGTTTTATCGACGACGACAATGCTCCACTGTTGAAGACGACCGTCGTTGCCTCACTATACTCAGCTCCGAGCTCCTTCATGTGAAGAATGAGGTTCTAAGGTGGCGGTAGTCAAATGTTCAATCAAGTGTACTTCTATGGTCGAAGTTATTCTAAACGTCACTACGATATGTTTAAGTGATTGTATGAGTTTATAACGGGATATGTATGTAGATGAGAATACGATAGAAACGACGATATATAATGTAACGTCTTAAACGGGATAACATCGATAGCGATGTATGAAAAGTGATGACTAAACGAGTATAAGCATGCGATAGCGGGTATAAAGAAGGTAACACGCGCAAATGTAAACAAACCCGTATATCATAGGAGGCCGTTATTTCTTTCGTCTAGCCAGGTGAAGTGTCTACATGAAGCCAAGCGAGCGGAATAAAAGGTCGTCGAAAAACTCGAGAAAACGAAGTGGTCGACCATGACGGAAAGCTCGAGAAAAGTAGTAAAAGTCGCGAAACTCCGAGAAAATCCTAAAAAGACCACGAGTGTTCTATCAAAAATCGAATGAAAACCCGAAGAAAACCGCAATGACTCGGGTCGAAGCTAGGCTCGGAAGCGTGTGAATCTTGCTCGAAGAGTCGTCGAAGTGCTACTCGGTCACACGAGTGTATAAAGCTCGCTACTCAGCAAGAAGAGTGTCCAACTAAACTCCGACTCGGAGAGTGTTCCACGCCGAAGGTCGATAATCAACAAGTGGACAATCAAATTTTATAACATAGTTTTGAAATTTATATTTTTAGCATGCATATGGATTCCAGACATGCAAAAGAGAGTTTATCAAATTTTTTTTTTTTTTTACAATTTGTGGTGGAAAGATATTTTTGTTGCGAAATGTAGTATCGTATTTTTATCAGATTTTGAAAAATATAATTGTCCACGAGTCGATCATTTCGTAGGGTAAAGGATCGCTAACAATCCTAAGAAGGTACGGGTGCCCCGTCTCGCTCATGAGCGGTGAATGATACCGTCATCCCACGGTTCATCGAGGCCACAGAGCGAGTCACGATGTCGTAGGATGGGATATCATTCTACTCTATCAGCTGGCGTGCTTTGCATCATCGCCGTCATCGCCACAAAACAAAACAAAACAAAGCCTACTCCGAGTGAAGCGGGGAAAACATGTAAGGCAACGAGGAGGGAAGAGAAGATTAACCTCACTCGAATTTTGAAGGGGTAAGACGAAAGATGGGTTAATCTAAAATTCCCAAAACATGTAATAATAAGGCATTAGAAGCAAAGTCCGAGCTCCTTGAATCGACCCAGAGGTGTCACTTTCTCGCTTGGGTACAAGTAAATCAAAGGAGTTCGAAAACAAAATCCGGGAAAAAAATCATTTAAAACTTTAAACTCGAGCAAAGAGAACATGCTTGGGGAAAGACACCATTGCTTAGTATCTCCAAACCCACACTAAGGCTAAACCTCTCCAACATTAAAAACATTAACAACTTACGATCCCTTCTCACAAGCAAGTAGGAATGACCTTCATATCATCATAGCCGATCCCATAAGCAAAGGTAACTAAAACGGGCTCGACATCACACTAACCACCCCGCCAAGGCCCTCGGCTAGAGCTACTGAGCAATGAGAGGAACTCACGGCCAAGCCACGATGAAGTAGTAGCAAAGGTAAAGCCCTCCCTAAACTCCAAATCATCATAACGAGGTTCACGGCCAATCCTCAATGAAAGGAAAAAATCATATAAAATCAATTCAATTTCAAGTTCTCAACAAGATAAAGGTATTCATCAAATAACCATGAAGTTCAAATCCACATAAAGCAACACTTGAGCTCTTCCAGGACATAAACCCAAGCTGCCATTAAGCGAGAATCAGCCTAACCTCGAGGCTAAGTCCAAATCACCATTAAGCACTTGCACGAGCCAACTAATATCAGCACAACTCCAATTACAACGGCTCCACTATAAAGCCAGAACCCGAGCCACCATATGGCACCTAGCCGAGCCGACGACATCCCCGACTTCAAGTTATAGCGACCGAGCATAAAGCCAAAGTCGTGAACATTAAAAGGGCTAAAATCGAGCCATGGCAAAGGTGAAAGCAAGCTCGACTCCAAATTAAGATAGGAGAAATAGCAAAGCTAGCAAGAGACTAAATCATGAAAGACTAAAATCGAGTTTAGATTAACTTTAAAGCGAAGCATACAACAAGACTCCACAAAACCAAGCCCTACAAGGCCAAAGAAAATCCGGCTAGAATCAAGTCCAAGGCAAAGACTATAACAAGATTTCAACAAAACCGAGCCTTATAAAGCCAAAACCGACTCCAACCATAATTAAATCCAAAGCCAACACAGAGCTGAAGCAAACTCTCCTTGAAATCTCAATTAAAATAAAGCACATGTATATATCCTTTAAAAGCTTCACCACCATGTACTTGCTAGCAATAATGAGTATAGAATGAACATGGAAATCTTTCAAATTAATTAATCATGCTTCACGAAGTGCTAGAATGCAAGAAGCCCAAAGATTAAGTTTCCAAACTTTCCAAACATAGAGCCACAATATGTTTTATATAAGAACAAGCATGAAGCTTCTCCAATTGAACTAAGCTTCTTTCCAACATGCCATTCTTTATAAAGAAAAGTTACAAAGGGCAAAAGCCAAGCCCCACACGCATATAAAAAAAAAAAGCCAAATGAATCCTTCCATACTTCATGCCAAACCAAAGTAAGCAAAGAAACTATCCTAATATCCATCTCGACATGCTTTTTGATAAGGAAGAGATAGGAGCAAGAAATGAGCCTCACATGTATGTAAAGCTAAGTAAATCCTTCCCTGCTTCATATCAATCTAAAGTGAGCAAGGAACATCTCAACATTTATCTTAACATGCTTGCATACGAGACCAACCCTTGCTTTAAACACATGCCTTTACTATATCAAACGTAAAAGATTAGCACTTGCTTTAAATAAGAACACACATAGGATTTCCTTCCCAACACCGCTAGCATGCATTTTTCTTTATAAAGAATGATGTTTAGAACATTTTAACCCAATCTTCCCATATGCTAGCAAGAATAAGTATAGAACGAACATGAAAAACCCTTCAAATTAATTAATCATGCTTCGTGAAGGGCTAGATTTCCATATATTCAAGGCATAAAGCCACCACATGCTTGTAAACAAAGGTGAGCATAAAGAATTTCCAAACTAGCTAGTCATATCTTCGTGAAAGATTAGAATGCAAGAGGCCCAAGAACAACATAAACCTCTCCAAGCCAAGCCTAAATTTTCTCTCTAGCATGCTCAATCGAAGCTTTTTAGCCACATTTCAAGTTGTAAAGAAAACATTCCCAATATTTATACAAGTATCACATTAGCATCTGTCTAGAAGAAGAAACCCATAGGAATCGGTATTTCAAGCAACTAAATAAGACTTTCCATAGCATACTGAAGTGCTTAACCGAAACTATAAACAGGGCAAACCGAGCCAAAGGCACAAGTGAAGCCTCCCTGGGGCCAAAACCGAGAATAAGAAAGGGGTAGAGGAGAGTTACCAGATTGTGTAGAACACACAGGAAGCAAACCGCAGGTACAGGAAGCGCTCCAACAGCAACTCCCCTCTCTTCACAAAGGTTTCGGGCCAACCACAATCCCACCCCAAATGGGGTTTAAATAGGCAGAGAAGGGGAAGCAGAAGTCAAGAGATCAACCTATAGGATCGAACGCAAGTGGAGAGGCGCAGAGGCCGGCGACAAATTGCCGCGGGGGAGCGGGGTTGCTCGCACGGGGATAAGGATAGGATCGTGAGCGGCTCGAGGAGCAAACGGCCGCCGAGGAGCACGCTCGAGCGCGGGGGGACGAAAGCTTCCATGGAGCTCGCGCGGGAGAGACGAAGCCAACCGGTCGAGCGTGAGGAGAGTTAGGGCAGATTTAGTTTAATTAGTTTTTTTTTTTTTTTTTAATTCTTTTAAAAGAAGTTTTAAAATATATATTTTTTTATTTTAAAAAAAACTTAAATTACGAGTTTTGCCCCCGACAGGCTATCGTCGCAAGCTTAACGTCGATTTTAAGTGAAATCGACGTTCGGGACATATCGGCGCGAGTCCGTTTCGTCGTCCGAGGTCGTCTGAGCAACCTCGTCGACGAGCGCGTCGAAATTGCGTCGAAATTTGGTATCGTCGCAAAATTTTGACGCGAGCGCGATCGAAAGCGAGGTCAACAATCATGCATATATTTTGTTTAATTGGTTAGTTAAAGTGGAGGAATGCTTCAGGCCTTTTGTGTGATAGAAAAATACCGCTTAGAACTGAAAGAAAATTTTTATAAGATGGTGGTGAGACATGCAATGCTTTATGGCCCTGGATGTCGGCCTTTAAAAGAGAAGCATAATACTGAGTTAAGTGTTACCGAGATGAGAATGATTAGGTGGATGAGTGACTTTACACTTAGAGATACAATGCGAAATGAATATATCCGTGATAGGGTTGGTTTAGCCCCTGGACAAAATTAGAGAGAGTCGTCTTAGATGGTTTGGTCACATTAAACGTAGACTATCTGATGATCCGATTAAGAGAGTAGATGTTTTAGATTCGACTTATATTAAGAAAGACAGAGATAGACTTAGGAAGACTCGGGCTTATTGAATAAAAAATTATCTTAATTTATTAGAATTAAATGAAAATATGACACTAAATAGGACGCAATGGAGAAAAATTATTCATTTAGAGGATTAAGGCTTTGTTATTGTTGTTATATTTATTCTGTTTAATTGCATAATTCTTACGCAAATATTTAGGGATTTAGGCATTCAAGCACGATGTCAACCCAGAATGAATGAGATCTCGATGTTAGGCATGATGTTAACCCTTGTCGTTGGGGATCTCAACCATAAATTTATATCAATCGCAAAAAGATTGGCACGTTGCTTGATAAAACACATTTGGAGATCTGAGCATTGATTACGATGTCAACCCAGATAAACTAAAAAAATATCTCATGTCATTTGGGGGATTTATTATTAGTTAGAAATGCATTCTTGTATTACAAGAGAATTTATAAAAATATCTTCAAACATCTCCTCAAGCTTATGCTCTTTAAATGATTTGAAAATCTATTTGTTGGGCTTGCAAAACAATTTGTAATGGAGAGTGAAAAACAAATGAAATTGACTCATGCTGACTTGCAATCGATGACCCTTCTTCTAGTGGGCATTGATAATATCCTTCATTTGATTATTCTTGACTTATTGGGAAGTGAGAAATGACTATAATTATGTCATGCTAATATAAATTTGATAACGCCTCCACCTACAAGGCCTAAGCGGGGATCATCTATTTTGTTTTGCGTCATTCATTCACTTGAGCGGATATCAAAGTTTTGATCACTTAACTTATCAGATTGGATAAAATTTAGTAAGACAACTATTGTCATTAAATTTATAAAAATTGGGGCATCTGCACTCCAACCGTTTTTATGGTTTATTGAGTGAAAAGAGTTGTCAGCGACTCTGTCATATTAAGAATTATTCAGTTCGACCTTTAGAACTTGCTCATGTCTTGGACTTGAGCTGCAAATAAATTTGTGCTTCTCCAACTTTACCTATTGAAGATCATGAGCTCAAAATTCTCTCATTTGACTTTCTGAATTATGCATATGCCTGAGAGAAAACCTTTGAATTGTGAAATTACATATAGTGTAAGTTACCTAATGATAAAACATTTATGCACATTCACTTGAATGTAGATTTGACACGGATACTTTAAATGTTCAATTGGGGAACTTCTATTAGACACGACGTCAGACCAACTAATAAGACATAGAATATATTTAGAGATCTCAATCCAATGCTCGATGTCAACCCAAAATAAATATAGGTGTCTCCTTATCTTGATAGAAAAGAAAAATTTGTCGCTAGTATTAAATTTGACATGAAGTTTGAGCTTGCTTCTTTGATCTTATGCTTTACATTTCATCAAAATTTTTAGAAAAAGAGCAAAGTTCTTTCAGTTTATGTTTAATGCTCAATCGGACCTTTTGAAGAAATTTCATATTTCAACTTAATGACGATTCAATCTCAATTAGATTATATATTGGGTAATGATCATCTTATAAGTTTGCCTTGATCAGTAGATCAATTGAGAAAATTTGATGAATCTAAATCACTTAAGCATGTTAAGTTGGATTGACTTGTGCTTTTGTTATCATTATATTGATAAATGGGGCTTTTTGACTTCAGTATTGGCTTGTTGAGTGAAGTGAAAAACCACCAAATCGATCACATCTTGGTTTGATCAATCCAGCCTTTGTACGAGTTTTAAACTTGAGAGGCAATAGTCTTGTGTTTTGTCGTCGTCAGATTGATAAGTGGGGCTCTTCACTATAACATTGGCTTGTTGAGTGAAGAGAAAAACAAACAGCTCGATCACATCTCAGCCTGTTGAGTATGACCTCCGTTTGAGTCATAGACTTGAGCATAAGAGAATTTATGTTTGTCTAACTCAACTAAAGTTTGTAGATTTTAATAGATTTTCTCGCTTGAAATTTGAAATAATAGCGAGTTTTGAAGACAAGCCTCTGAACTTTAGAATCGTCTTACACATCTTGTTTGAAACTTTTTTTATACTGTCAAACTGAACACAACTTGAACATCCTCTCGGGGATCACAACATAAATCACAATATCACCTAAATTACTTGGGGATCTTGACAATGAGCATGATATCAACCCAAATGGAGGAAGATCTCGGTGTTAGGCATGATGACAACCCTTCTGGCTATGGGATCTCGAACTTGAATTTGTATTTACCCAAAAAGGGTGGGCCTCTTGTCTGATAAAGAAGGGACTTCAGTGTTCAGAGCATTCAATAGTCTCAACTTTGGGCATGATGTTAACTTGAATGTGCAAGAGTCTTCAAAATGTTTGTCTCTCAACTTGATGATAGCTTTTGACTTGGAGTTCAGTGCACCAAGATTGATTGTCCCTCTTATTTGGCAAAAGAGTGATTTCAACACTTGGTAGATATATCTGGGGATCCAAGTATTTAGCGCGATGTCGACCCAGATAATATAGAAGACCCCCTTTCAATGATGCTTAGGTCTTTTCGGGGATCTCAACTTAGAACACGGTATTGACCCAAATAAACTTATAAAAAACTCCTCTGTCATGTAGTGGGAAACTTTACGATAACTTGGAAAAGCATTCTTATATCATAAGAGAATTCCAATGAAGTATTCCACTCATGCCGGAATTAAGCATATTTTCTTCTTGTCCTGAAGAAAACTTTGATAATAGCTTTAACAATAACACTATGTGTAATGCCCCTTTGAACATTAAGGGCCTGTTTGTTTCGGCGTTTTGGAGCTGCGGCGCGGCGAAGCGACGCAAATTTCGTCGCGCGCGCTCGACGCACCCGTGACTTCGCGGTGTGAGGCCGCGAAGCAGCGAGAAAGCAGGCCGCGGGATAAACCCCGCGGTCCCGACTTTCATTCCGCGTTAACAAGGAAAATTCTTGGCTTGCCCTCGCTCTTTCGCACGCCCGATCTCGTCTTCCCCCTTCCCAGCCCTAGAACTTCTTGTGAGCTGCTGCGGTTCTTCGGCCGTGAGAAACGTTCGAATCCAGGTAACTGCTACCTTCGATCGAACTCCTTCTCTCCCAAGGCCCCCTGCTCCTCTCCTTCTTCCTTCCATCTCTTATCTTCCGACAGTTCTTCGATCTGTAGTTGGTAGCATGTTATCTGGACTGTTTTGTTAGCTCTGAAATTGATCTGTAGTTGGTAGCATGTTATATGGACTGTTTTGTTCTTCGATCTGATCTGTAGTTCTTTGATCTGTACTTTGAGCATCTAGAAGTAAGCCGAAGTCATGAATACTTTTGGAATCTGAACTGCAGCCGTTTCATGAGAAATCTGAAATATGTTCTTTTGGAATTCAACATTTTTTGGGCTGAACGGCCTATATATTATAGCTTGATTTGAATATCATATTACACCTCCCTTTACTATAGCTTTTTAAGGCTTGATGTATCTCATATGAAGACTTTTTAAATGGCATGTTGGGCTTGTAGTTTGGTAGCTTTTGAAAATGGCATTCTCCTCCTCACTTGCTCCCTATCTCTTTGTCCTACTAAAGTACATTTATGGATGCCTCGAGAAGGTACATGTTAGAATTGCTGGATGCTTTTACAAATGTTACACTTATCTTTGCTAATACTTCTTTAAGCATGGTACGTTTCATGGGAGGGTCCCTCTACCTCCACACTCAACCTCTATATAGTGGGTTGTTAAAATTCAAGAATGATATGTGGCTTTGAAGTTATGTGGCTTTTGAGACATTTGTTGGAAGAGTTGGACATTTTTACATATTCGTTTCACTTCTCTTGTTTTAGGGCGCTTCGTTGCCTCGGGTTTTACCTCTTTACTGAATTGGAGGACTCTTGGACTGCATTTTTCTGGTCCAATCCGTGGCTTTTGAGTTGAATGTTTTTGGTTTGTTTGTTTGCGAGAGTTTCTTTTGTTATATGCAACATCAAGGCTATACTTTTATCACGTTTTTGCTACTTTAATCACAAGATCTGGATTTGAGTATCTAATGTATGCACAGGCATGTATGCACAGGCTTGTTTAATCATAAGCAAGCAGATCAATTATAGACGAGGCACGGTATTAATTTTTTGTTTGAAAATGTTTTAATTAGTTACATAACAGATTCATGTAGGTTAAAATATCGTACTTAGATATGTGGCCTATATGTTACAAACCAGGGAACATGTCGTTTCAGTTAGAGCTCTTTAATAAGTTTGAAATTTCTATTTCTTTTATTATGTTTGGTGACGTGTTAAATCATCATTATTGAACATCTGTAACGGTACTGAAGCTATGGCACATAGATATGAATAAGTAGGAATTGAGTGCTATGCATGTAAATGCTCCAAAATGAGACTATTCTTTGAATAAACTAGAATGCACTATTTCTACAAGCATTTGCAGCCTTATTTTGAGGCTTATATTGTCAAATTACTCAAAAAGAATCACCACAATTTTGCTCAACTTTGATGCAAATGGAAATAACATGTTTATGAAGTAAGCATGATTCACACAGAAAAGAGAATTTCAACATACATATCACTCAACTATAATGTATTTATAAAACTAACAGCTATACTTCAATTTCAGCATATATGTCACCTTACATATGCATGATAATGTCTTTCTTCTTTTTAAAAGTTAAAATAGTGTTGTGTTGTATAAATATAAAATGCAATACTTTAGTGCTAGATATGCGAAATACATATGAATTGGGTTGTTCGGAAACAGTTGAATTTTTATTTGCTTGCATCGGTGTTCAGTTCCTCAATTAGTCTGTTTTGGGGGAAGATTGTTCAATCAATTAGGATCAAAAAGCAACCTACTCAACTTTTAGCAATGCACCCCCAAGCATAAATTGTTCTTTTTGTTATGGAGTTACATATAGCTTTCGGTATATTACGTAATATCTGCATGTAATCGGTGTGTAACCTGGGGTAAATTGGAAATGCTATGTACATGTTATCTATTTCAACGATAAAGAAATATCACTTCTTTCCCGTGGATGTAGGTCGATTTGACTGAACCACGTAAATTGATTATCTCATACACGTGCTTAATCGTATTATTTGTTTTATTTCAATTTATATCTCCATGCTAATATAAGTAAAGGAATTAATAATATTTCTCCTATTCATAGTAGTCTAATAAGAACAAAGAAGTTGCCACTCCTGCACTTCGGGAGAAGGACATAAAAATAATATTCTACGATCTGTGCGTAACTGAAGTTGAAAGGGAGAATAGGCCAAATTCTTTTTTCAGCAAAGAAGGTTGGCAAAACATTGTGACGAAGTTTAGGGAGGTCACAGGCAGGGATTATGAGAGGCTCAGGCTAAAAAATAAGTGGGACCAATGCGAAGGAGTGGAAGCTTTGGAATGATTTAAAAAAGGATCGACTGGCTAGGATGAGATCCGACAAAGCGAACAATTCTTTGCTTGAAGCATGGTGAATTTGAAAGGCTTGCGGTAAGATTTGTTTGGATTAATTTTTTTATGTTAAGAAGTTTTTTTTTGAAATTTCTAAATAAATTTCATTATCTTTCACAGATTTATCCTGCGGCAAAGAAGTTTAAATTGGCTGGGATAGAGCCGGAATTGGAGGAAAAGCTCGATAAGATGTTTGGTAGTGTGGTAGCTACAGGGAAATATTCAGCTGCCCTTAGCCTGGTCATTTTTTGCGATAAGTTTTTTTTTAAAATAAATTTCATTTGCAAATCCTTTATATTATATTAATAAATGAAAATTTTCAAACAGTTTTAATAATAGAGGCGATCTAGTCATTTTTATGTACGCAATTGTTTTCCACACAGTACTAATGAGACAGAACAGTCACATTACATATTTCTTGCATATATGCTTCACTGTAATGTATGACTAGATATACTGAAATGTAATGAACCGACAAACAGAGCCTAAATCATTAATTACTGATATTAATCATTAATTATTTAGGTCGATAAGTTGTCAGACTCCTCCCTATATGCCTTCTCGATGATAGAAAGACCTTCCAAGTTAGGTTTAAATTTTTTTAGAACTTTTTTATAATGAATGACTAGTATTCTCAACACAATAACCAATCTTCTCATTTGAGATATTTGGAGTTCCTCTTTTTTTTTTTTAAGAAATAAGTTGTATCATAATGTAAGGAATTATCATAGTTTTATGTTACTTACGTTTTATGACCGGTAAAATTTTAATCTGACAGCTCAAATTTAATAATCCTCTCATCGATGTGGAATAAAGATAATCTCTATTTGATTATTTTGGATATATTGAGGAGGTGAGAAATGACCAGAGTCATATCCAGCTGACATTAATTTGATAATCTTTCCACCAGCGGAAGTAAAATTTGCTGACAATGGGATCCCTTAGTAGGCTTTTGAAGGCGTCAACTATTAGGAGATTCATCAATGAGCCTTCTTCAAAATACTCCTATAAATGATTTTGTTAATGTTGAAACTTTGAGAACACAAATCAGATATCAAGCCAAATCTTTCTCGGATCATTTCACCGCCATGAATCTTAAGCTACATGATAGATGGAAGATAGCAGCTTCCTGATTAGAGCTTTATTGGATTCAATTACCATCAATTTTTTTAGATATCTTGTTTATTAAGCTCCTTTCTCTGGCAACCTTCTAAATCGTGTGCATTCTAGCAGACAACAGTTCAAGCTATTTTTTCAGTAGTAAGGGCTTAATCTTATTGAACACAAAAATGATTGTTTACTCATGCACATGTTAAAATGTGCTACTTTTATAAATACATTTTATACTCATTTTAAAGGATAATGCACTTTAATGAAAGATATTTTGTGTATTTTTTATTGCGGGTACAAAAAATAGAGCTTAAAGAGAAAAAGAAGCAGAACCGAAGCAAAAAGATGTCAAATTGAGCAAAAATTGACCTTATGCCTAGGCCTCAGGTAGTTGCGATGGGCTTCTAGAATGTTGGCACCTAGACGCCATGGTTGGGCGCCTAGGTGCCAGAGACAGTTTGAACGTTTATGCATTGAATTTGAACAAATTTTGAAGAGATGTCTGAAGTGACTCTTGGTTATTTTTAGAGCTCTATTTAATATAGTCATTGGATGGACAAAAAGGAGAGTTTAGAGAGTCTAAGGAATGGATAGAGCATTTTGAGTCTTGGTGTGAGACTTTAAGAGCCTCGTGTATGGGTTTTTAAGTTAGAGTCTTGTTAGTGTTTGTTTTGGTGATTTTATTGAAGGAAGAATACAACAAATAAATTCAAAAGGATTGCTTGAGGAGAAATTTAAGATAAGTATCTTGTATTTTTGTTTAAGTCTAGTTTTATTGTGTTAATCTGACTTTTAATATATATCATATTTTATTTTATTATCTCCACGAATTCTGTGTAGTTTTCGTTATATTTCTCTTTGCGATAAGAAGTAATCAAGTGTGAGATGAGAAAGTTTTGAAGATTTCTTTTATTCCAAAATTATGATGGTATTTTCATCGGCTCTTAATTTACTTTGCAAACTGGTCATTTGTAATGTTAAAATCTGTTGCGAAACATAATGATTCAGGAGGGCCGTGATTTCACTCACTTGTGAATACCACACTAACCATAGGATGGAAGGGAACCAAGTTCTATGGGGAGTGCAAACAGATAGGAAGATAAGTTTTGATGGGCGTATAATTGGTGTTTCTAGGGTGACAGACAAGATTCTTAACCAATTTGGTCTAGAGTTTAAAACCTAAGGTCTGGTTAGTCTTATAGAGAGAGCACGGTGGGTAATTCTGGAGATGAGAGACTAGAACCTACCCAGCATAACCATATAAATTAGGAACTTACTTTAGATATTCTTTATACACTCGGGAAAGGATAAAGAATATGTATGCCCCTATTTGTCACAATACAATATTTGAACTTTTAAACTTTTGATTCCTACAATGATTATGATTTCTTTGCAAGGGAAAAGATCTTTTCATATTATTCAAACTCCTTTAATCATAATTAGTTAGAAAATTAGCAAATATTAAATTTTAACCTTTTACAAACATTTCGACAGTATTTCCCTAAATATTGTGTTTGCAGCTTAAGTTGAAGTTTTTCTAAGTTATAGAAAATTTGTACTTCCCTGTGGGTTCGATATTGGAGTTTTTAAAGAAAACTCTATATTAATTTAAACGATAAGTATACTTGCGTAATAACTCTAGTTTGTAAGTTATTAATCAAAATTCTAAATTTTATAACCAATTTACTTTGCACGCTAGCCGCTAAATATAAATTGAGTCAAGTTTTTGTCATCTTTTGAAACTTAATTAACTGCGTAATTGCGGCTCGGGTCAACTCAGAAATAGAATTATTCTTTTTTACCTATTTTGAATTGATTGTGCGTAGGAATACTAGCTTTTGATACTGTAGCTTATTGAACGATTGGTTGCTTGGGTAGTAGTTGTTGAGCCCTAAATTCAATATTTTTATTCTCATTTGCCTTCACAATGGTTTCCTTCTGAACTATTTCGATATAGCTTTGAACATATACAATAGTGACCATAGGGTCAACGATGAGAATCTCTACACTATCAAGCTGGAAAGTGGCCATAAACAGTGGGATTCCACAAGAAAAACTATTCTCATCTTCAGAGAACATTTGAACTCTTTAGAGTGTCAACCAACATGATAATTACTAATAGTAATAACTTCTTTCAAAATTCAATCTCGATAGATTTCTTTTCATTGACATTTTTGCCATTCTTCTAAGACCTTTTGGTTGTGGATATTTAGACTTGAAACTCAAATATCACCCTCCACTACTCACCAAACAGAATTTCACTTTTTCTTATGACCTTTCAATAGCAAATTCCCGGATTAAGATCCAGAGATTATACATCAATGCTCTTTAGATAATATATTTTTCTATTGGGACCTTTTAATGGCAGATTTCTGAATTAAAATTCATAGGACATGCATTCATGTTCCCATTATAATGAATATATGACAAGCCAAAGATGAAAGGATAAACCGTCCCCAATGAAGTCGCCATAAACCTGCTGGCTCCAAAAATTTTGACACTTTGGATAATTTGTGTTGTGTAGTTTAAGAGCTTTCGTTGGGTCAAAATTTTAAAATACAAATTGAATTGTAGATATGACAGTGCCCAGAGATCATGACCTCATTTTGTGAAAACTTTTTGATCTGGGGTTCGAGATTTCCTATAGTTAATTACCCTTTCTAATAACGGTAAAACACTTTCAATTAAAGAGTCATTAAATACAACATATTTAACATATAGTAGCAGCGTACATATGATTTAAGGTGTAAAAATAATCACTTGAAGCTTAAATCTGATGGTGTGGAAACTGATGAAGCCGATCAAAATATCATGGTTTTGTATTATCAGATCGTCATGGTCTATGTTCTAATTAGTCAGAGGAGATAGTCGACCCAACCTGACTAAAAAGTCTTTATCAACAACTATGAATTGCACCGCTAAAGAAATCCTTATAAATCTGAGGTGAATATTTGTTAGATGAGATAAATTTAAGTCGACTTTAGTTGAAATATTAGTTTATGCCAATCATTTTTACCCTTATAGTTCATAAGTCAAGTGGTAGAAAGTCATTGGTGAACATACGGGTTGCGGTCGTAACCATAATATAATGATATCATTTGATAACAATCACCCGGTCGAAGAAGTTTACTGATGCATACATGTTACGTATTTTTATTAAAGCAAAACCACTCGAACGAAGACTCGTGCCACGTTCTTATTAAAGCAAAATAAGCTTTGAGTGTGAATATAATAATATACTGAATAACAAACAATAAAGTCATTAATCCCAGCTAAATGGGGTCGGCTACATGTAATCCTTTTTTTCCATTGACGTCTATTTAGTGTCGAATTTTTCGATTTAATTCTAATAAATTAAGATCATTTTTTATACGATAAGCCCAAGTTTTCCTAGGTTTGCCTCTGTCTTTCTTAACATAAGTTGTATTTAAAACATCTACTCTCCTAATCGGATCTTCGAGTGGTCGACGTTTAATGTGACCAAACCATCTAGGCGACTCTCTCAATTTTATCCGATCATTTGGTGCGACTCCAATCCTATTACGGATATAATGATATACTTCGATATTAAATTAGTTGTCATGTAAATCGAAGTTAATCGAAGTTTCACACACTCGAATAAAGCTGTTGCAGAGGTAGATAGAATTTGTTTTAAGTTTTGAATAATTAATTTTACTTGAGTGTTTAATTTGTTACTATTGTAATTTTAAATTCTTGATTTAATTTTAAAAGCTGACCCCTCCGATCATGGTCATCATCGGGGATTTGATATTTAAAACTTTTATTTTGAAATTTATTTAAAATTCATTAATTTTGATTTATTTACAATACTAGTCTTGTCAACTGTAGTCCTAATGAGATAGAGGATCAGATTGGGTGACTTGGACTTACAAATTTCTTATATTTGTGATTTGAATATTTATTAAAATCATTAGATTCATCAATTACAATCCTTAAGAGGAAGAAGATCAAACTAGTTGGTTGAGAGTTATAATTCTGTCCTATAGACAAGGTGCTTGAATTTAAGCATGCATGACTTGATCATCTTGAATTTGATATTTAAAACATGAGAGTTCTTTATATTAAAATCATAAAATTTTCAAAATAACTTTGCATGTTTTTTTAAAGTAGAAACTATTTGAATGCAAATTAACTGGCCTAGGTAGCATTATCAGATCATTTAAGTTTAAATACTTAGTCAATTTGGTGGAATACATGCGGGTTTTCAATTTTGAGATTGTGAATATATCTCATTACATTCAGACTATGCATTTTATATGAACTTCAGCACACATATATGATCATAATGTTGTCTTATAACATGATATTTTAGTCGTTTGCACGTAACTTGACAAAACTTGCATAATTACTTGAAAGATCGTATTTACTTGTATATGTTTCGAGATATATCTTTCAAGTTGAAGCATAGTGAATATTGTGAGAATTTGAAATCATTGAAATCATGAAATTTTATTTGGATATTATGATATTGAAGTGCATGCAAAATAACATTTTTGGACTAAGAAAAAGATCCATCTTTCGTCTTTTTGCAAATTATGCTAGAAAAATTAGAGTATTAGGTTATCATTTTTAACATTTTAAAAATGATATTCATGTATTAACCCTGTCTTAATTATTCTTTTAAATTATTTAATTTAACAGATAAATTAAAATTATATAAAATTTAATAAATATTACAATCTCAATTTAAAAAAAAATTCTAATAAAAATTAAAAATTTAATGTTATAATATAAAATAAAATAACTTTAATTATACAAAATTTTTATTTAAATTTGCATTCGAAAGATAAATCAATTAATAATAATTTAAAATACTTTTAGTCATCTAAAGATAAATCAATCAATATTTTCGGTATGAATAATTAACTTAATTTCAATCATTAAGATTAATTTATCTTTCGATGTAAATTTTAAAAAAAATTATATAATAAAGTTATTTTATTTTATATTATAATATTGATTTTTTAAATTTTTATTAAATTTCTTTAATTGTGATTATAATATTCATTAAATTTTATATAATTTTAATTTATTTGTTAAATTAATAATTTAAAAGAATAATTAAACAAATACTATCTCTAAAAAAAACTACCACAGGTCTCGAACCCACATTGTCGAAGTTAAGATTCTTACACTCTACCAACTAAGCTAAATATATTTAATGTTATGACTTTATAATATAATATTACTAACATATATTTATTGTCAATAAATTTTTTAATAATAAAATTGCCACATCAGTAGGGATTTTGCATGCTGACATGGCGAAGAAAAATCGACACGTCAGCTTCGCCATGTCAGCGAGCGATTTTGCATGCTAGCATGGCAAAATCGTCTGCTCGCGTGGTGATTTTGTATATTTAAAATATTTTATATTTTTAACATTTATTTAAAATAATACATTTATTTAAAAAATGTTATTTTAAAAATATTGTGTTTTGTGTGATTCCTTGTGGTAGAGACGAACTAGTGGAGCGCAAATTTTGTGAGTGTTTGTGATGATAAAGAAAAGGGAACAATTATGGACATCTTGGGGTGAGAGCAGGTAAATGATTAACTTATTTTAATAGAAATTTAGGTCAATTTTAACGATCGACAAACCTGAATGCTAGTTTTGTAAATAGCAAAGTTTGAAGCGCTATGTATGTAATTATCCCAAAAAAAATGTGTTGGACCACAAGCACAGTTATATAGGCAATGATAAAGGCTTTTCTTTGTGTTTATTTATTTAATTTTGCCCATCCCATGTCTACAATAGAAGACTTATTATAGAGTTGGTGAAGTTTGAACCTAAGACCTTCACAAAAACTTCCAAGGTCTTATCAACTGAACTAGTTCGCACTCACAAAATGAAGGTCAAATGCGAGTGCAAAAATAGGATTTCCCAAGAGATCACCCATCCTGATACAAACCTCATCCATGCATGCCTAATTTTTTAGTTTAAATGGGATTCAATGTATTGGTGCTGGTATGGTTGGTCCCGGATAAACGCCTAACTAGCGCCATAACCAGGGCATTAATGACCCACAATAAATGGACGGGAAACTCATATGAACTAGCACATACAGCCACTTTGCAGGCGAAGAATACATTTTTTTTTCAAATTACTGTTTTTCTTCAAATTAAAAAATTGAAAGATTTACATACATACCACTCAATTCCTATGTATTTACATCCCCTAAACTTCAATTGTCTATTTAACTTTTTAAAAGTTGAAAAAAGTTGTATTTTTTATGTGATATGAAAGATTTGGGTGGTACAAATGGAAAACCAAAATTTAGGAATTAGATCTGTAAATACATAAGAATTGAATGGTATGAATGTAAATTCGAATGTGCATGCATCCATACCTGTTCTCCGGTTTGAATGTCGTACGCATGTTGATGCTCAAACTGGAGGCTACTGAACTCATTAATACAAAGACCTTGAAATGCCCTGAAAATAGAAGATCATCGTTACTACATAAATCCCAATACAAATTTAAATTAAAAAACTAAGATTTACATGCATGCTACTCAATCCATATGTATTTCCAAAACTAACACCTAAACTTCAATTTTTACATATATATACTACTCACCTATGATGGAAAAGGTGTATTTCAATTTTTAAAAGTTAAAATAATGGTATTTTTTATGTGATATGAAAACTTTGGGTGGTATAAATGTAAAAAGTAAAGTTCAAGAGTTAGATATTTTAATAGATGGGAATTAGGTGGTATGTCTGTAGATGCCTCATATAAAAAGTGATGACCAAAACAAGTAAATTCGAAGCACTACCATCTAATAAGAGAAATCTGAGGAATCCATTTGAAGATCACAGGAGTATTTTCGGAATTTACATAATAACCCCCAAAGACTATGAACACAGTCATAAGTGATGGCCCCACTGCCATTGCTGCTTCAGTTGTAGGAACCATGGCTCCAACGGTTAGGCCCATTGCTGATGCAGCAAATGATTCCATTGTGATGATACCACAAAATTTCGCAAACCTGAAATCAGACTTGCAGTTCAAAATCTTTTTAAAAATAAAAGATTTCTAAAAAGTATTATAGATTAAAGCTGATTCACATGTAATTTCACTTTTTTTTTTCTCCTTCATTTGAAAAATTGAGGGTGCAAATTTGAGTAAAAAGTTCAATATTTTGATTAAGTCAAATATAATATATTAATATTTTGATAATTTCAAAATATTAATATATTTTCATTTATTTCAATAAATTCAAGATAAAAATAAAATATGTATCCACCCACAAAATGATATTTTGATAAGTTTGAAACATAATTTTATCAAAAAGATTACAATGAACCTGATTGCCGAGTTATGAATACAGAAAAATTTGCTCGGGATATTCTTATCAAAATTTGGTTACAACTTAGAATGGATTTTAAATTTGTTAGATTTTATCTAAGATAAATGTAATACATGAAGAATAAATCAACTATTATAATACACTAATCTCAAAATAAATTCAACGATTTTAAAATTCATCCTAACCAAAATTTGGATCTATATTGACCCAATTTTTTTTCTAATATTAACTACAATGAAACAGACTATTTGAAGTTCTATAACCAAAGGTTCACAAGCATCAATTATGTACGATCTTTAGAAGTTTGCTTGCTCGAGTGAAACACAGGATGTTAAGGGTCTTGTTGATAGGGTGGGGATTACCACATTTTTTCAGTGTTCTTAATGGATTTAAACTTATGTCTGAAAGTTGCCAAATATATAGTATGATCAATACAAAAATATAACAAATGCTGACAACTTCCTACAATTTTTGCGATTGATACTTAAATTAGATAACAATTGTTAGATCCCAAGTTGTCTGTAGCTCACACCACTTAGATAAGAGTTGTTCAAACAAAAGAACACAAGAACATAGAGAGAAAAAAAGAGAAGAAAGCTCTAAGATCTTCTAGCAAGTATGAAAAAGATTACAAATATTTGCCCCTATACCTACCCTATTTATAGGATTGGGTTGAATTAAGATACTCTAAATAAATTGCAAAACATTAAATAAATATATTGATCAAAATAAAATGAAATAACTGGATATGTTACCTGGTTGTTTATACGTCATGGAGAACTATTCGGCACTTGATGAGTTTGATGAAATTAAATTGATTTGTTAAAATTAACCAGTCCAAGTAGCCTTCTGAACTAGTATGATGATATAAATTGTCAAATTGATTGGCCGAACTGGATTGTCAAATTGACTGAATGAATTCATGAGCTAATTTGTCCAACCGAATGATATACTAAACTTAGATGACAAATTGAACTGACGAGTTGATAAAGCTTGGCTCACTATTTGGCTTGGGCTTGGTCTAAGAGAATTTAGCTATACAGCAAAAGTATAAAATATTCGATTATTATAAGGCATAAATTTGTTCAGCTGTGAAGCCTAAATATTGTCCAGCAAGGACAAGTCTTTCTAAGAAAGATACCCAATATTTGGGAGTAATTTTATAAATAATAGTTTAGGGCTTTTACACACAATTCAACTTCCCTAATTTTTCTTATTATAAAAGGGCGGCATTATTAATATTTTTATTGAAGAAAGATCAAGAGAAAAGAACAATAAAGGATGCGTTCCGAATACTCCAAGTAAAAATTCTCATCACCATTGTGAAACCTAAATCAGTATAATATAGTCATATAGGTAGAAATGTATAAATTTTTGGTGTCTGCGTTTTACTTTCTTCCAACTCTCTAATCTGGATAATTTGAATTCAGCTTCTACTAATTCCCAATTTAAGTTTCACAAGGCTCTCTCATTCGATAAGAAATAATCCAAACTTCATCATCAATCAAGCTATAAAAAACTGCCATCGAACCGAGTTATTTCTAAATTCTTGGTTAAGCTCTGGTTTTGAACATGAAAACACATCGGGAAATACTGCACAAAGCAAAAGAAGGCTCACCGAGATAAGGAAGGATGAAGACGAGCCATAGGATATAGGATTGAGCCAAACATCAATGGAAAAGCTGCTCCAATGGGGATTTCAGCAAGCAATTTGGATAGTAGATATGGTCCCATAGCATAGGATCCTTTTTCGTGCTCTCGATTTATGATCATTCGTTCCTTCGGAAACACGCTTACAGTTTTCGTCAGTGCTGCCATCGCTGTGTTTATGGCAGCTACCTTCAACAGCAAAAAGAGTAAAATTGATTAAAATTTCATTCAAAAAGTACATCCCTGTAGTTCTTCATAGATGCATTGACTTCCATTACTTTAAGAACGCCTATAAGAACAACTTTGAACAGTCATTAACCATGTAGAGGCTTAAAAATTTTAGTAAGATTTGCATGCATACCACTCAATTCTTACATATTCACATATCTACACCTAACATTAATTTTTACAAATATGCAATCTTACCTATGCATGTAAAGGTATATTTCACATTTAAAAGTTAAAAGTGATGCTTTTTGTGATTCGAAAGATTTAGTTGGCATAAAGGTAAAAATCAAAGTTTAGATGTTAGATGTGTAAATACATAAGAATCGGGTGGTATGTATCTAAATCCCCCAAAATTTTACTGAAGGGCATGATCCAGCATAAACGCCACGTTGCTTTGTGGATGGACCAAATTTGAAAAGAAAGTCTATCTATTTATAGGGATAAAACCAAATCTGTAGAGGATAAAACAAAAAATGAAAAGAATTTTATAACAAAAAATGATGAAAAAGAGAGTGTGAAATTAAAAAATAAAAATTAAAAAAGTAAAACACGACGCATACTTGACCACAGAATGAGACAATAGAGAATTTGAAAACTTACATACGGGTACGAACAAGAAATTTTCATTCAGAACTCGCAATTCAGCAAATAGTGAACTAATTCAAGCAAAAAATGTTATTTTTTAATGCATAACAAGAATATAGATCACAATGCACCACCGACTACATAATACATCCATATAAATGGACAGAATGTGCTCTTTAAAAATTCAAAATAAAACTTAGCACACATTGGAAAAACGTGCAAGTTCTCTAATATCAACTAAAATATCATGCCTCAAAAACCATGCAAGTCATGTAGAAAAACGTGCAAGTTGTCTAAATCTTCAAATACCTGAAGCAAAAAATGTATGCTTCAATCATTTTGCTAAACGCTCGAACATATGGTCAAAGAAAATCGCACAAAAGCTAAAAAATGAGAGTAATTCAAATTTGGCATGCCTCAAAAATCATGTAAGTTGCCTTGAAAAGAATGTAAATTCTCTAAACTGTATCCAAACTTATTAAATTAAACACAAGCATGAGCTCCAACCGATGTGTTAAACACTCAAACATAAAATCAGAAAACATTACACGAATTAAAAAAAATGAGATACTCAAATTTATAATATATTGAAAAGAGTGCAGGCACACGGTACAAATGAATTGAACAATATTCATTGATTCATGGATATAACAACAACAACAACAACCCTTTATCTACTAAGTGAGGTCGGCTACATGAATCCTTTTTCTCCATTACGTCCTATTGAGTCTCATATTTTCATTTAATTCTAATAAATTATGATCATTTTTTATACAACATGCCCAAGTTCTTTTTAGGATTACCTCTGCCTTTCTTAACATTATTCGAATCTAAAATATCTACTCTCCTAATCGGATCATCAGATGGTCGACATTTAATGTGACCTAACCATCTAAGATGACTCTCTGTAATCTTGTCCGCCAAATGATCTACACCAACCCTATCATGATTATATTTATTTTGCATTTTGTCTCTAATGTCAAGCCACACATCCACCTAAGCATTCTCATCTCAGCAATAATTAACTTTCTTTTATACTTCTCTTTTAAAGACCAAAATTCTGTGCCATAGAGCATTACAGGTCTCACCACCATCTTAGAAAATTTTCCTTTCAGTATAAACGGTACTTTTCTATCACACAATAGGCTTGATGCATTCCTCAACTTCAACCAACAAACTTGAATTCTACTAATAACTTCTCCCATCTATATCACCATCACTTTGAACAATAGACCCGAGATATCCAAAACATTCACACTTTTTAATGATTTGATCACTCATAGTTACAACTCTTCCACTAGAGCTACTACTACTAAAATTACATTCCATGTATTCAGTTTTAATTCTACTCAAACGAAAGTGTTTAGAATCCAATGTAGACCTCCATAATTCATATTTTTCTTGAACTCTTTCTCTAGTCTTATCTACAAGAAGGATATCATCAGCGAAAAGCATAAACCAAGGTACATCCTCCTGTAAATGTCGAGTAAGAGCATCCATAACTAAAACAAAAATATATGGGCTTAACACCGATCCTTGATGTAATGCAACTGAAATAGGAAAATCCTCCTCTGTTTAAACACAAGTAATAGTTCTAATATACATATCTTTAATGACTTGAATATAAGTCATATCAACACTTTTCTTCTCTAGTACTCTCCAAGTACTTCTCTTGGAACCTTATTGTAAGTTTTTTCTAAATCAATAAAAAACAAATGTAGATCCTCCTTATTCTTGATGATCCGGTTAGGAAAGTAAATATTTTAGATTGCACTTATGTTAAGAAAGGCAGAGGTAGATCTAGAAATAATTGAGCATATTGTATAAAAAATGATCTTAATTTATTAGAATTAAATAAAAATATGACACTCAATTTGACACAATTGAGAAAAGGATTCATGTAGCCGACCCCATTTAGTGGGATAAAGGCTTGTTATTGTTATTGTTGTTTTTGTAGATCCTCCTTATCCTCTCCGTACTTCTCCATCAAACCTCTCAATAAATGTATAGCTTTCATAGTAGACATGTCCGACATAAATCCAAACTAATTATGAGAAATCTCTATATCATGTCTTAACCTTTGTACAATTATATTCTCTCATAATTTTGAAGTATGATACATCAACTTTATTCCTCTATAATTTGCAAACTCTTGTGCATTACTTTATTCTTAAAAATGGGGACCAAAATACTCTTTCTCCATTCCTCGGGCATCATTTTAGTTTCTAAAATAATATTAAAGAGTTTAGTAAGTCAATAAACTCCCAAATCTTCTAAATATTTTCACACTTCAATTGGGATATCAACAAGTCATACTGATTTTCCACCATTGATTTCGTTTAAAACCTCAACTTCATTGATTCATGGATAATTATAATTATTCTACAATTATTATATCTAATTTTATTTACTTCTTATCAGAAGCTCTCCTAGAATCAAATACTAAACAAATGTTAGCAAGAAAAAATCATAAATCTTCCTCGATTCATATCAATATCTAATGCCAATTAAATAAGTAGGATGGCAAAAACACTAAATTAATTGAATACATCATTAGAATAAGTCCAAAGGTTGTTGAACAAGTTGCTAAAAAGGGAAATTTACATGTGTAGCACTTAGTTTTTATGGATTTACGTATCTCATACCTAAACTTTCATATTTACAAGCATAACACTTTACCTATGTATGAAAGGGTTGATTTGACCTTTTAAAAGTGTAATTAGCGCTATTTTTAATGTGATATGAAAGAAATGGGAGCTATGCATATAAAAATGAATGTAATGGTGTGAGATACGTAAATCCATAAGAATTGAGAGCCATGTATGTAAATGCCACTAACAAAAGTGGCCGCTAGTTTTATCTAGGAATTCTGACCGCATTTGGCCAAGTTTATGTGAACTTGGCGTTTGAATAGGGAAGCATCTGGTGAAGTTCGTATGAACTTCTCCAAACTGCTCCAAATTCAAATATTAACAAATTTTAAATTCTAAAAGCAAAAGTTAAATAGATCAACTTAACCATGGTTTACTTCGGGGCTCGATTCAAACAAGTCTATTTACACAAAGCACCCGATTCATATATATTTACATATCTAACACCTAAAGTTTACATTTTACATTTATACCACCCAACTGTTTCATATAAACATAAAAAATGCCACCATTATAACCTTTAAAAAGTGAAATACACCTTTTCATGCTTAGGTAAGAAGGTATGCATGTAAAAGTTGAAGTTATGGTGTTATATTTGTAAATACGTAGGAATTAAGTGGTATTTATATAAAGCTTCCCAAAAAAAAAATTATCATAGCTGAATGTCATCATTAATAATCTTGTTCTCTAATAAAAAAAACAAAGGATATACGTACCTGAAGAAGTCCCATTCTATCTTGTATTGATGTTTGTGATCTTCCCATGCGCCAGAAAACGGATCCAAATATAATTGCAGATGCAACGGACATTCGTGTCCGTACTTTATTTGTAGGCCCATCACGAAAAGCCTAAGCAAAAAAAGCCATTGAATTCAGCACAAGTGATTATACAAAAGGAGCATTTACATGCATACCACCTAATTCCTAAGCATTTACATATCTAATACTTAAACTTTATCTTTTTACATTTATATCACCCAAATCTTTCATATCACATCAAAAATACTACTATTTTATCTTCTAAAAAGTTAAAACATATTTTCATTCGTAGTTAAGGTAGGCATATATACAAAAACTGAAGTTTGATATTAGATATGTTAATACATAGGAATGGAGTGGTACGTACGTAAATCTTCCTATACATAAAAGTAGTAAAGACTAAAGACTTCTTCATAGTTATATAAATCTAGGTTTTGCTCTAACAAGTTTCCATAACAGCAGCCTTAATCTCTCCCTCTATTCAAAATCAAGTTAGTGTGTTATTAAGTGTAAATAAACAAAAATTTTGATACTAAAAAAAATGAAGATTGCATACATGCCACTTATAACCTATCTACATATCTAACACCTAAACTTCAATTTTTACATGTAAGCCACCTTACCAACGCATGAAAATATGTATTTCACTTTTTAATAATTAAAATAATGATATTTGTGATGTGATAGGAAAGATTTGGATAGTATAAATGTAAAAAATAAAGAAGGTAAAATTGCGTCATGAGAAAAACTAATGAAAAAAAACCTGCATCCATGCACGTTTAAGGAGCAATCGGAACTGCTTACACCATCCGGCTCGACGTTTAGTTAAGGATTTTCTAGCGAACTTGGTTGGAAAACTCAAATCCTCCGAAGCATTAACTGGACTTACACATTCAATAACAAGAGAATTCTGCGAGAACTCGGCAACAAGTTTGTCAATCCTTGTTTGCGAAGAATGCACACATTCAGCAGAGCTATAATCAATGGATATCAGATCGGCAAGGAATTCGGCAGGATTCATATGATCTGGACATTCGTACCTGAGGCAATGGATTCTTCAATTAAATATAGCAGCGATCTTAGAGAAATGCCATAAAGCAAAAAAACTGTTGTACAGAAATGGGTAATTGATACCAATATCCAGATGAAGACGAAGGGATAACAAAATTTTAGAGCTTAGAAGTAGATGTTTCAATAAATGAACTGCCCCAATAATCCATCCCAAACCTGACTCAAAAATTCTGAAATTTAGATTGGGATTGAGTTAACTCGAATAACCTGAAATTGACTCAATTACTATTCAAATCTAGTTTACACAAGGTCGGGTCTAAGTAACTAGATTAAACGTGTCATATTTTAGTTAACTGGGCGATGTTGATCTAAATAAAACTGCATTATCTATAAGAATTGGGTTAGGCAGGTTGGTTCAGGTAGAGATAAGTTTTGGTCAAATATTTTGACTCATAAAAACGGGTCTAGTTCGGGTCAAGCATATTTGGGCCAGCTTGAACTAAAACCCTTACTTGGAAGCAATTTTATTGTGGATAGTAAAGAAAATTCATTGTCAATGAACACACACGAGCAATTTGAAGATAGACATAAAGTGGAGGATTGTAGTAAGGGCTGTAAATGAACCGATGCACATGTTAAACAACTTAAACTTGGCTTAATTAATACTCGATCATGTTTCTTCAAATTAATAAATAAAAAACTTTGACCACTTAAAACTTGAAAGTTTAATGAGCCAAGTTTGAACATGATCCGACTAATTTATTAATGTTCATGAACAAGTTCATTTATTGTTCAACAAATAACATATCAAATGCTCAATATTTATATCATATAATTTCATTAATTATAAATTCTTTAATTATATATTTAATAGTAACATATTATAATTTAATACTAATAAGCATGTAAATTTAATGCAATTTCTTCTTAACTTTTTTATTTCAATGAACTGGTTTGTAAGTATTTATTCATGTTATCTGATTGTAAGAAAGCTTACTTCCAAGTTATGCAATACTTTATTTGCTTATTTATTTATATTGGTAAAATATTTATTAATAACTTTATATAAAAAATCAAATGCTCATTCAATTTTTTTAACTTCTTTAATAATCATATATGAAAATCAAGTACAAAGAAAGTTTTTATTTTATATGAAAAATCAAATCTTCATTCAAAATTTTATTTTCTTCAATTAAAATAAACATAGTCGAGTATAAATCAAGTATGATCATTAAGAAATTCAAGCAAGTCAAGTATAGACATATATGTGAAAGCTCGGCTCAAGTTCTAACTGAACAATAATAACTTATGATTCGATCAAGCCAAGTCCAATTCATGACGTACTCAACTCAACTCGGCTCGGATACAAAACTAATTGTGGAAGACCATATGATACATGAGCATGGTTGAATAATTGTGGTTGACTCTTTCTTGATACTCTGGCTTGCTAGGAAAGGCCTTTCCTCCAATGAGGTTTTAGTCTCTTCTTCCCCCCCAACTCAACTGATGTTTCTTTTATAGGCTCTCTTAGAGGCACCTCATCTTAGGTCTGTAACTAATTGATCATCAATAGAATGAATTTTTCCTTTTAATATATATATATGGCGTCCTCGTCGTCGTCCCCGATCGGCTCTGCTAGGGTTTCGCCGCATGGCGAACCCTAGCGACCGCGCGTTTCCTCCGGATCGCGTCTCCTCCGGATCATCTTCGTCGCTGCTCTCCGTGCGCGGCGTCGCGCTGAACTGCTTTTCATCGAGCTGCGATCGAGCTCCGTGCGTCAACTGGAGCTCGCGTCCGGGTCGTTGCTCACCATGCACCGCGTCGTTCGCGTCTGTGTCGCGTTCCTCCGCGGGCTATTACGGCCGCTCGTCGGCGCTTGTTCGCGGAGCCGTTGCGGTGCTTTCACCTTGCGGCACCGCCGCAACGGCGGTTTGTGGCCGGTTCCTACGGAGTCGTTCGAACCCGAGAAGGAAACGAGTTTTGATTGACGAGTGAGCACAACGGGCTACTCCGTCAACGATCTCGACGATGAGCGGTTGGTGCGAAGCTCGACGGTGAGCCTCTTCTCCACCTCCGTCGGTTTTCGAGCCGCCTTCATAGCGACAACTGCTTCTCGTCCACGTTAATGTGCGAGCTACGCACAACGGGCTAAGTCTACTTTTCCCGGGTTGTAGGCAGAGACAACACCTCCCACAAAAAAGTTTTTGATCATCTTTACTTTCCACAAGCCTTTCATGATGCGGCAGCTGGTAAAATTGAGCAACATTTTATTAGGCCGATAGGTGCAAAGAATGGGAAGTCATCATTATTTTCACTACCCGGAAATCGAAGGCTTCTCGATGATGTGAAGTTCGACTACTAATTGGAAATTTCGATTTGGTCGTCCGAAGATGGATTTGGTTAGAAAGTTCTTTGAAGATGCGAAGCTTCATTGGAGGATGGAGATTGAGAGTTTTGGATGGCGGACATCTCTAACATTAGAATCTGAGGAAGAAGATTATCTTTAGAATTTTTGCTCAGCAATCTGTTTTGG
>CM040438.1:28660447-28870447 GCA_022702705.1 Papilionanthe hookeriana x Papilionanthe teres
TATTAATCATTAATTATTTGGTCGATAAGTTGTCGGACTCCTCCCTATATGCCTTCTCGATGATAGAAAGACCTTCCAAGTTAGGTTTAAATTTTTTTAGAACTTTTTTATAATGAATGACTAGTATTCTCAACACAATAACCAATCTTCTCATTTGAGATATTTGGAGTTCCTCTTTTTTTTTTAAGAAATAAGTTGTATCATAATGTAAGGAATTATCATAGTTGTATGTTACTTAGGTTTTATGACTGGTAAAATTTTAATCTGACAGCTCGAATTTAATAATCCTCTCATCGATGTGGAATAAAGATAATCTCTATTTGATTATTTTGGATTTATTGAACAGGTGAGGAATGACCAGAGTCATATCCAGTTGACATTAATTTGATAACCTTTCCACCAGCGGAAGTAAAATTTGCTGACAATGGGATCCCTTAGTAGGCTTTTGAAGGCGTCGACTATTAGGAGATTCATCAATGAGCCTTCTTCAAAATACTCCTATAAATGATTTTGTTAATTTTGAAACTTTGAGAACATAAATCAGATATCATGCCAAATCTTTCTCGGATCATTTAACCGCCATGAATCTTAAGCTACATGATAGATGGAAGATAGCAGCTTCCTGATTAGAGCTTTATTGGATTCAATTACCATCAATTTTTTTAGACATCTTGTTTATTAAGCTCCTTTCTCTGGCAACTTTCTAAATCATGTGCATTCTAGCAGACAGCAGTTCGAGCTATTTTTTCAGTAGTAAGGGCTTAATCTTATTGAACACAAAAATGATTGTTTACTCATGCACATGTTAAAATGTGCTACTTTTATAAATACATTTTATACTCATTTTAAAGGATAATGCTACTTTAATGAAAGATATTTTGTGTATTTTTTATTGCGGGTACAAAAAATGGAGCTTAAAGAGAAAAAGAAGCAGAACCGGAGCAAAAAGATGTCAAATTGAGCAAAAATTGACCTTATGCCTAGGCCTCAGGTAGTTGCGATGGACTTCTAGAATGTTGGCACCTAGACGCCATGGTTGGGCGCCTAGGCGCCAGAGACAGTTTTAACTTTTATGCATTGAATTTGAACAAATTTTGAAGAGGTGTCTGAAGTGGCTCTTGGTTATTTTTAGAGCTCTATTTAATATAGTCATTGGATGGACGAAAAGGAGAGTTTAGAGAGTCTAAGGAATGGATAGAGCATTTTGAGTCTTGGTGTGAGACTTTAAGAGCCTTGTGTATGGGTGTGTAAGTTAGAGTCTTATTAGTGTTTGTTTTGGTGATTTTATTGAAGGAAGAATACAACAAATAAATTCAAAAGGATTGCTTGAGGAGAAATTTAAGATAAGTATCTTTGTATTTTTGTTTAAGTATAGTTTTATTGTGTTAATACGACTTTTAATATATATCATATTTTATTTTATTATCTCCATGAATTACGTGTAGTTTTCGTTATATTTCTCTTTACGATAAGAAGTAATCGAAGTGTGAGATGAGAAAGTTTTGAAGATTTCTTTTATTCTAAAATTATGATGGTATTTTCACTAATTTCTTAATTTCTTTCTAGCTAGTCATTTGTAATGTTAAAATCGTTGCGAAACATAATGATCCAGGAGGGCCGTGATTTCACTCACTTGTGAATACCACACTAACCATAGGATGGAAGGGAACCAAGTTCTAGGGGAAGTGTAAACAGATAGGAAGATAAGTTTTGATGGGCGTATAATTGGTGTTTCTAGGGTGACATAAAAGATTCTTAACCAATTTGGTCTAGAGTTTAGAACCTAAGGTCTGGTTAGTCTTATAGAGAGCACGGTGGGTAATTCTGGAGATGAGAGACTAGAACCTACTCAGCATAACCATATAAATTAGGAACTTACTTTAGATTAGTTCTTTATACACTCGGGAAAGGATAAAGAATATGTATGCTTCTTATTTGTCACGATACTGATATTTGAACTTTTAAACTTTTGATTCCTACTAATGATTATGATTTCTTTGCAAGGGGAAAGAACTTTTCATATTATTCAAACTCCTTTAATCATAATTAGTTAGAAAATTAGCAAATATTAAATTTTAACCTTTTACAAACATTTCGACAGTATTTCCCTAAATATTGTGTTTGCAGCTTAAGTTGAAGTTTTTCAAGTTATAGAAAATTTGTACTTCACTTGTGGGTTCGATATTGGAGTTTTTAAAGAAAGCTACATATTAATTTAAACGATATAGTATCTTGCGTAATAAGCTACAGTGTTGTAAGTTATTAATCAAAATTCTAAATTTTATAACCAATTTACTTTGCATTGCTAGCCGCTAAATATAAATTGAGTCAAGTTTTGTCATCTTTTGAAACTTAATTAGCTCACGTAATTGCGGCTCGAATCAACTCGTAAATAGAATTATTCTTTTTACCTATTTTGAATTGATTGTGCGTAGGAATACTAGCTTTTGATACTATAGCTTATTGAACGATTGGTTGCTTGGGTAGTAGTTGTTGAGCCCTAAATTCAATATTTTTATTCTCATTTGCCTTCACAATGGTTTCCTTCTGAACTATTTTGATATAGCTTTGAACATATACAATAGTGACCATAGGATCAACGATGAGAATCTCTACACCATCAAGCTAGAAAGTGGCCATAAATAGTGGGATTCCACAACAAAAACTATTCTCATCTTCAGAGAACATTTGAACTCTTTAGAGTGTCAACCACCATGATAATTACTAATAGTAATAACTTCTTTCAAAATTCAATCTCGATAGATTTCTTTTCGTTGACATTTTTGCCATTCTTCTAAGACCTTTTGGTTGTGGATATTTAGACTTGAAACTCAAATATCACCCTCCACTACTCACCAAACAGAATTTCACTTTTTCTTATGACCTTTCAATAGCAAATTCCGGATTAAGATCCGAGAGATTATACATCAATGCTCTTTAGATAATATATTTTTCTATTGGGACCTTTTAATGGCAGATTTCGAATTAAAATTCATAGGACATGCATTCATGTTCCCATTATAATGAATATATGACAAGCCAAAGATGAAAGGATAAACCGTCCCCAATGAAGTCGCCATAAACCTGCTGGCTCCAAAAATTTTGACACTTTGGATAATTTGTGTTGTGTAGTTTAAGAGCTTTCGTTGGGTCAAAATTTTAAAATACAAATTGAATCGTAGATATGACAGTGCCCAGAGATCATGCCCTCATTTTGTGAGGACTTTTTGATCTGAGGTTCGAGATTTCCTACAGTTAATTACCCTTTCCAATAACGGTAAAACACTTTCAATTAAAGATAGTCATTAAATACAACATATTTAACATATAGTAGCAGCATACATATGATTTAAGGTGTAAAAATTATCACTTGAAGCTTAAATCTGATGGTGTGGAAACTGATGAAGCCGATCAAAATATCATGGTTTTGTATTATCGGATCGTCGTAGTCTGCGATTACTAATTAGTCGGAGGAGATAGTCGACCAGCACGACTAAAAATCTTTGTCAACAACCATGAATTGCACCGCTAAAGAAATCCTTGTAAATCTGAGGTAGATATTTGTCAAATGAGATAAATTTAAGTTGACTTTAGTTGAAATATTAGTTTATGCCAATCATTTTTACCCTTATAGTTCATAAGTCAAGTGGTAGAAAGCATTGGTGAACATACGGGTTGCGGTCGTAACCATAATATAATGATATCATTTGATAACAATCACCCGGTCAAAGAGCTCTGGTCATAACAGCTACATATTTTTATTAAAGCAAAACCACTCGAAGAGAAGACTCGTGCCACGTTCTTATTAAAGCAAAATAGCTTTGAGTGTGAATATAATAATATACTCGATATTAAATTAGTTCTTTGTAAGCTGAAGTCAATCAGAAGTTTGCCAGCCTCAATAAACTGTTGCGGAGGTAGATGAAATTTGTTTTAAGTTTTAAATAATTAATTTTACTTGAGTGTTTAATTTGTTACTATTGTAATTTTAAATTCTTGATTTAATTTTAAAAGTTGACCCTTCCGATCATGGTCATCATCGGGGATTTGATATTTAAAACTATTATTTTGACATTTATTTAAAATTCATTAATTTTGATTTATTTACAATACTAGTCTTGTCAACTGTAGTCCTAATGAGGTAGAGGTAGAGTTGTAAACGAGCCGAGCTTGAGCGAGCTCAGGCTTGGCTCGTGTTCGGCTCGTGTTCGAAATGGCTCGTGAAATGTGTGTTCGTGTTCGGCTCGAATTAAATATTCTTGTTCGTGTTCGGCTTGTGTTCGGCTCGAAATTGGCTCGTCAAAATTAATTGGAAAATATATGTCTAGCGCCAGATTCGAAGCTGGACCAAATGAATGGAAACAGAAGCATAACGCACGCTACCGCAAGCAATTATGATTTAAACTTATATATAAATATATATAATATATTAATATATAAATAATATATATAATAAATTATTATATAAATAATTATATGATTATTTTTTTATTTCGAGCCAATTCGAGCCGAACACGAGCGAACAAACAGTTGTTCATGTTCGACTCGTTAACATTTCAAGCTTAAAAATTTGTTCGTGTTCGGCTCGTTAGGCTTAACGAACGAGCCGAACACGAGCTGAACACGAGCTGTTCGCGAACAACGACCCAAATTGCTAGCCCTAGGTAGAGGATCAGATTGGGTGACTTGGACTTACAAATTTCTTATATTTGTGATTTGAATATTTATTAAAATCATTAGATTCATCAATTACAATCCTTAAGAGGAAGAGGATCGAACTAGTTGGTTGAGAGTTATAATTTTGTCCTATAGACAAGGTGCTTGAATTTGAGCATGCATGACTTGATCATCCTGAATTTGATATTTCAAACATGAGAGTTCTTTATATTAAAATCATAGAATTTTCAAAATAACTATGCATGTTTTTTTAAAATAGAAACTATTTGAGTGCAAGTTAACTGGCCTAGGTAGCCTTATCAGATCATTTAAGTTTAAATACTTAGTCAATTTGGTGGAATACATGCGGGTTTTCAATTTTGAGATTGTGAATATATCTCATTACATTCAGACTATGCATTTTATATGAACTTCAACACACATATATGATCATAATGTTGTCTTATAACATGATATTTTAGTCATTTGCACGTAACTTGACAAAACTTGCATAATTACTTGAAAGATCGTATTTACTTGTATATGTTTCAAGATATATCTTTCAAGTTGAAGCATAGTGAATATTGTGAGAATTTGAAATCATTGAAATCATGAAATTTTATTTGGATATTATGATATTGAAGTGCATGCAAAATAACATTTTTGGACTAAGAAAAAGATCCATCTTTCGTCTTTTTGCAAATTATGCTAGAAAAATTAGAGTATTAGGTTATCATTTTTAACATTTTAAAAATGATATTCATGTATTAACCCTGTCTTAATTATTCTTTTAAATTATTTAATTTAACAGATAAATTAAAATTATATAAAATTTAATAAATATTACAATCTCAATTTAAAAAAAATTCTAATAAAAATTAAAAATTTAATGTTATAATATAAAATAAAATAACTTTAATTATACAAAATTTTTATTTAAATTTGCATTCGAAAGATAAATCAATTAATAATAATTTAAAATACTTTTAGTCATCTAAAGATAAATCAATCAATATTTTCGGTATGAATAATTAACTTAATTTCAATCATTAAGATTAATTTATCTTTCGATGTAAATTTTAAAAAAATTATATAATAAAGTTATTTTATTTTATATTATAATATTGATTTTTTAAATTTTTATTAAATTTCTTTAATTGTGATTATAATATTCATTAAATTTTATATAATTTTAATTTATTTGTTAAATTAATAATTTAAAAGAATAATTAAACAAATACTATCTCTAAAAAAAACTACCACAGGTCTCGAACCCACATTGTCGGAAGTTAAGATTCTTACACTCTACCAACTAAGCTAAATATATTTAATGTTATGACTTTATAATATAATATTACTAACATATATTTATTGTCAATAAATTTTTTAATAATAAAATTGCCACATCAGTAGGGATTTTGCATGCTGACATGGCGAAGAAAAATCGACACGTCGAGCTTCGCCATGTCGGCGAGCGATTTTGCATGCTAGCATGGCAAAATCGTACTGCTCGCGTGGTGATTTTGTATATTTAAAATATTTTATATTTTTAACATTTATTTAAAATAATACATTTATTTAAAAAATGTTATTTTAAAAATATTGTGTTTTGTGTGATTCCTTGTGGTAGAGACGAACTAGTGGAGCGCAAATTTTGTGAGTGTTTGTGATGATAAAGAAAAGGGAACAATTATGGACATCTTGGGGTGAGAGCAGGTAAATGATTAACTTATTTTAATAGAAATTTAGGTCAATTTTAACGATCGACAAACCTGAATGCTAGTTTTGTAAATAGCAAAGTTTGAAGCGCTATGTATGTAATTATCCCAAAAAAAATGTGTTGGACCACAAGCACAGTTATATAGGCAATGATAAAGGCTTTTCTTTGTGTTTATTTATTTAATTTTGCCCATCCCATGTCTACAATAGAAGACTTATTATAGAGTTGGTGAAGTTTGAACCTAAGACCTTCACAAAAACTTCCAAGGTCTTATCAACTGAACTAGTTCGCACTCACAAAATGAAGGTCAAATGCGAGTGCAAAAATAGGATTTCCCAAGAGATCACCCATCCTGATACAAACCTCATCCATGCATGCCTAATTTTTAGTTTAAATGGGATTCAATGTATTGGTGCTGGTATGGTTGGTCCCGGATAAACGCCTAACTAGCGCCATAACCAGGGCATTAATGACCCACAATAAATGGACGGGAAACTCATATGAACTAGCACATACAGCCACTTTGCAGGCGAAGAATACATTTTTTTTTTCAAATTACTGTTTTTCTTCAAATTAAAAAATTGAAAGATTTACATACATACCACTCAATTCCTATGTATTTACATCCCCTAAACTTCAATTGTCTATTTAACTTTTTAAAAGTTGAAAAAAGTTGTATTTTTTATGTGATATGAAAGATTTGGGTGGTACAAATGGAAAACCAAAATTTAGGAATTAGATCTGTAAATACATAAGAATTGAATGGTATGAATGTAAATTCGAATGTGCATGCATCCATACCTGTTCTCCGGTTTGAATGTCGTACGCATGTTGATGCTCAAACTGGAGGCTACTGAACTCATTAATACAAAGACCTTGAAATGCCCTGAAAATAGAAGATCATCGTTACTACATAAATCCCAATACAAATTTAAATTAAAAAACTAAGATTTACATACATACTACTCAATCCATATGTATTTCAAAAACTAACACCTAAACTTCAATTTTTACATATATATACTACTCACCTATGATGGAAAAGGTGTATTTCAATTTTTAAAAGTTAAAATAATGGTATTTTTTATGTGATATGAAAACTTTGGGTGGTATAAATGTAAAAAGTAAAGTTCAAGAGTTAGATATTTTAATAGATGGGAATTAGGTGGTATGTTTGTAGATGCCTCATAAAAAAGGTGATGAGCAAAACAAGTAAATTCGAAGCACTACCATCTAATAAGAGAAATCTGAGGAATCCATTTGAAGATCACAGGAGTATTTTCGGCATTTACATAATAGCCCCCAAAGACTATGAACACAGTCATAAGTGATGGCCCCACTGCCATTGCTGCTTCAGTTGTAGGAACCATGGCTCCAACGGTTAGGCCCATTGCTGATGCAGCAAATGATTCCATTGTGATGATACCACAAAATTTCGCAAACCTGAAATCAGACTTGCAGTTCAAAATCTTTTTAAAAATAAAAGATTTCTAAAAAGTATTATAGATTAAAGCTGATTCACATGTAATTTCACTTTTTTTTTTCTCCTTCATTTGAAAAATTGAGGGTGCAAATTTGAGTAAAAAGTTCAATATTTTGATTAAGTCAAATATAATATATTAATATTTTGATAATTTCAAAATATTAATATATTTTCATTTATTTCAATAAATTCAAGATAAAAATAAAATATGTATCCACCCACAAAATGATATTTTGATAAGTTTGAAACATAATTTTATCAAAAAGGTTACAATGAACCTGATTGCCGAGTTATGAATACAGAAAAATTTGCTCGGGATATTCTTATCAAAATTTGGTTACAACTTAGAATGGATTTTAAATTTGTTAGATTTTATCTAAGATAAATGTAATACATGAAGAATAAATCAACTATTATAATACACTAATCTCAAAATAAGTTCAAGGATTTTAAAATTCATCCTAACCAAAATTTGGATCTATATTGACCCAATTTTTTTTCTAATATTAACTACAATGAAACAGACTATTTGAAGTTCTATAAGCAAAGGTTCACAAGCATCAATTATGTACGATCTTTAGAAGTTTGCTTGCTCGAGTGAAACACAGGATGTTAAGGGTCTTGTTGATAGGGTGGGGACTACCACATTTTTTCAGTGTTCTTAATGGATTTAAACTTATGTCTGAAAGTTGCCAAATATATAGTATGATCAATACAAAATATAACAAATGCTGACAACTTCCTACAATTTTTGCGATTGATACTTAAATTAGATAACAATTGTTAGATCCCAAGTTGTCTGTAGCTCACACCACTTAGATAAGAGTTGTTCAAACAAAAGAACACAAGAACATAGAGAGAAAAAAAGAGAAGAAAGCTCTAAGATCTTCTAGTAAGTATGAAAAAGATTACAAATATTTGCCCCTATACCTACCCTATTTATAGGATTGGGTGGAATTAAGATACTCTAAATAAATTGCAAAACATTAAATAAATATATTGATCAAAATAAAATGAAATAACTGGATATGTTACCTGGTTGTTTATACGTCATGGAGAACTATTCGGCACTTGATGAGTTTGATGAAATTAAATTGACTTGTTAAAATTAACGAGTCGAAGTAGCCTTCTGAACTAGTATGATGATATAAATTGTCAAATTGATTGGCCGAACTGGATTGTCAAATTGACTGAATGAACTCATGAGCTAATTTGTCCAACCGAATGAAATACTAAACTTAGATGACAAATTGAACTGACGAGTTGATAAAGCTTGGCTCACGATTTGGCTTGGGCTTGGTCTAAGAGAATTTAGCTATACAGCTAAAGTATAAAATATTCGATAATTATAAGGCATAAATTTGTACAGCTGTGAAGCCTAAATATTGTCCAGCAAGGACAAGTCTTTCTAAGAAAGATACCCAATATTTGGGAGTAATTTTATAAATAATAGTTTAGGGCTTTTACACACAATTCAACTTCCCTAATTTTTCTTATTATAAAAGGGCGGCATTATTAATATTTTTATTGAAGAAAGATCAAGAGAAAAGAACAATAAAGGATGCGTTCCGAATACTCCCAAGTAAAAATTCTCATCACCATTGTGAAACCTAAATCAGTATAATATAGTCATATAGGTAGAAATGTATAAATTTTTGGTGTCTGCGTTTTACTTTCTTCCAACTCTCTAATCTGGATAATTTGAATTCAGCTTCTACTAATTCCCAATTTAAGTTTCACAAGGCTCTCTCATTCGATAAGAAATAATCCAAACTTCGTCATCAATCAAGCTATAAAAAACTGCCATCGAACCGAGTTATTTCTAAATTCTTGGTTAAGCTCTGGTTTTGAACATGAAAACACATCGGGAAATACTGCACAAAGCAAAAGAAGGCTCACCGAGATAAGGAAGGATGAAGACGAGCCATAGGATATAGGATTGCGCCAAACATCAATGGAAAAGCTGCTCCAATGGGGATTTCAGCAAGCAATTTGGATAGTAGATATGGTCCCATAGCATAGGATCCTTTTTCGTGCTCTCGATTTATGATCATTCGTTCCTTCGGAAACACGCTTACAGTTTTCGTCAGTGCTGCCATCGCTGTGTTTATGGCAGCTACCTTCAACAGCAAAAAGAGTAAAATTGATTAAAATTTCATTCAAAAAGTACATCCCTGTAGTTCTTCATAGATGCATTGACTTCCATTACTTTAAGAACGCCTATAAGAACAACTTTGAACAGTCATTAACCATGTAGAGGCTTAAAAATTTTAGTAAGATTTGCATGCATACCACTCAATTCTTACATATTTACATATCTACACCTAACATTAATTTTTAAAAATATGCAACCTTACCTATGCATGTAAAGGTATATTTCACATTTAAAAGTTAAAAGTGATGCTTTTTGTGATTCGAAAGATTTAGTTGGCATAAAGGTAAAAATCAAAGTTTAGATGTTAGATGTGTAAATACATAAGAATCGGGTGGTATGTATCTAAATCCCCCAAAATTTTACTGAAGGGCATGATCCAGCATAAACGCCACGTTGCTTTGTGGATGGACCAAATTTGAAAAGAAAGTCTATCTATTTATAGGGATAAAACCAAATCTGTAGAGGATAAAACAAAAAATGAAAAGAATTTTATAACAAAAAATGATGAAAAAGAGAATGTGAAATTAAAAAATAAAAATTCAAAAAGTGAAACATGACGCATACTTGACCACAGAATGAGACAATACAGAATTTGAAAACTTACATACGGGTACGAACAAGAAATTTTCATTCAGAACTCGCAATTCAGCAAATAGTGAACTAATGCAAGCAAAAAATGTTATTTTTTAATGCATAACAAGAATATAGATCACAATACGCCACCGACTACATAATACATCCATATAAATGGACAGAATGTGCTCTTTAAAAATTCAAAATAAAACTTAGCACACATTGGAAAAACGTGCAAGTTCTCTAATATCAACTAAAATATCATGCCTCAAAAACCATGCAAGTCATGTAGAAAAACGTGCAAGTTCTCTAAATCTTCAAATACCTGAAGCAAAAAATGTATGCTTCAATCATTTTGCTAAACGCTCCAACATATGGTCAAAGAAAATCGCACAAAAGCTAAAAAATGAGAGCAATTCAAATTTGGCATGCCTCAAAAATCATGTAAGTTGCCTTGAAAAGAATGTAAATTCTCTAAACTGTATCCAAATTTATTAAATTAAACACAAGCATGTGCTCCAACCGATGTGTTAAACACTCAAACATAAAATCAGAAAACATTACACGAATTAAAAAAAATGAGATACTCAAATTTATAATATATTGAAAAGCGTGCAGGCCCATGGTACAAATGAATTGAACAATATTCATTGATTCATGGATATAACAACAACAACAACAACCCTTTATCCTACTAAGTGAGGTCGGCTACATGAATCCTTTTTCTCCATTACGTCCTATTGAGTCTCATATTTTCATTTAATTCTAATAAATTATGATCATTTTTTATACAACATGCCCAAGTTCTTTTTAGGATTACCTCTGCCTTTCTTAACATTATTCGAATCTAAAATATCTACTCTCCTAATCGGATCATCAGATGGTCGACATTTAATGTGACCTAACCATCTAAGATGACTCTCTGTAATCTTGTCCGCCAAATGAGCTACACCAACCCTATCATGATTATATTTATTTTGCATTTTGTCTCTAATGTCAAGCCACACATCCACCTAAGCATTCTTATCTCAACAATAATTAACTTCCTTTTATACTTCTCTTTTAAAGACCAAAATTCTGTGCCATAGAGCATTACAGGTCTCACCACCATCTTAGAAAATTTTCCTTTCAGTATAAACGGTACTTTTCTATCACACAATAGGCTTGATGCATTCCTCAACTTCAACCAACCAACTTGAATTCTACTAATAACTTCTCCCATCTATATCACCATCACTTTGAACAATAGACCCGAGATATCCAAAACATTCACACTTTTTAATGATTTGATCACTCATAGTTACAACTCTTCCACTAGAGCTACTACTACTAAAATTACATTCCATGTATTCAGTTTTAATTCTACTCAAACGAAAGTGTTTAGAATCCAATGTAGACCTCCATAATTCAATTTTTTCTTGAACTCTTTCTCTAGTCTTATCTACAAGAAGGATATCATCAGCGAAAAGCATAAACCAAGGTACATCCTCCTGTAAATGTCGAGTAAGAGCATCCATAACTAAAACAAAAATATATGGGCTTAACACCGATCCTTGATGTAATGCAACTGAAATAGGAAAATCCTCCTCTGTTTAAACACAAGTAATAGTTCTAATATACATATCTTTAATGACTTGAATATAAGTCATATCAACACTTTTCTTCTCTAGTACTCTCCAAGTACTTCTCTTGGAACCTTATTGTAAGTTTTTTCTAAATCAATAAAAAACAAATGTAGATCCTCCTTATTCTTGATGATCCGGTTAGGAGAGTAAATATTTTAGATTCCACTTATGTTAAGAAAGGCAGAGGTAGATCTAGAAAGAATTGGGCATATTGTATAAAAAATGATCTTAATTTATTAGAATTAAATGAAAATATGACACTCAATTTGACACAATTGAGAAAAGGATTCATGTAGCCAACCCCATTTAGTGGGATAAAGGCTTGTTATTGTTATTGTTGTTTTTGTAGATCCTCCTTATCCTCTCCGTATTTCTCCATCAAACCTCTCAATAAATATATAGCTTTCATAGTAGACATTCCGGCATAAATCCAAACTAATTATGAGAAATCTCTATATCATGTCTTAACCTTTGTACAATTATATTCTCTCATAATTTTGAAGTATGATACATCAACTTTATTCCTCTATAATTTGCAAACTTTTGTGCATTACTTTATTCTTAAAAATGGGGACCAAAATACTCCTTCTCCATTCCTCGGGCATCATTTTAGTTTCTAAAATAATATTAAAGAGTTTAGTAAGTCAATAAACTCCCAAATCTTCTAAATATTTTCACACTTCAATTGGGATATCAACAAGTCCTACTGATTTTCTACCCTTGATTTCGTTTAAAGCCTCAACTTCATTGATTCATGGATAATTATAATTATTCTACAATTATTATATCTAATTTTATTTACTTCTTATCAGAAGCTCTCCTAGAATCAAATACTAAACAAATGTTAGCAAGAAAAAATCATAAATCTTCCTCGATTCATATCAATATCTAATGCCAATTAAATAAGTAGGATGGCAAAAACACTAAATTAATTGTATACATCATTAGAATAAGTCCAAAGGTTGTTGAACAAGTTGCTAAAAAGGAAATTTACATGTGTAGCACTTAGTTTTTATGGATTTACGTATCTCATACCTAAACTTTCATATTTACAAGCATAACACTTTACCTATGTATGAAAGGGTTGATTTGACCTTTTAAAAGTGTAACTAGCGCTATTTTTAATGTGATATGAAAGAAATGGGAGCTATGCATATAAAAATGAATGTACTGGTGTGAGATACGTAAATCCATAAGAATTGAGAGCCATGTATGTAAATGCCACTAACAAAAGTGGCCGCTAGTTTTATCTAGGAATTCTGACCGCATTTGGCCAAGTTTATGTGAACTTGGCGTTTGAATAGGGAAGCATCTGGTGAAGTTCGTATGAACTTCTCCAAACTGCTCCAAATTCAAATATTAACAAATTTTAAATTCTAAAAGCAAAAGTTAAATAGATCAACTTAACCGTGGTTTACTTCGGGGCTCGATCCAAACAACTTAAAAAAAGAGTATTTACACAAAGCACCCGATTCATATATATTTACATATCTAACACCTAAAGTTTACATTTTACATTTATACCAACCAACTGTTTCATATAAACATAAAAAATGCCACCATTATAACCTTTAAAAAGTGAAATACACCTTTTCATGCTTAGGTAAGAAGGTATGCATGTAAAAGTTGAAGTTATGGTGTTATATTTGTAAATACGTAGGAATTAAGTGGTATTTATATAAAGCTTCCCAAAAAAAAAATTATCATAGCTGAATGTCATCATTAATAATCTTGTTCTCTAATAAAAAAAACAAAGGATATACGTACCTGAAGAAGTCCCATTCTATCTTGTATTGATGTTTGTGATCTTCCCATGCGCCAGAAAACGGATCCAAATATAATTGCAGATGCAACGGACATTCGTGTCCGTACTTTATTTGTAGGCCCATCACGAAAAGCCTAAGCAAAAAAAGCCATTGAATTCAGCACAAGTGATTATACAAAAGGAGCATTTACATGCATACCACCTAATTCCTAAGCATTTACATATCTAATACTTAAACTTTATCTTTTTACATTTATATCACCCAAATCTTTCATATCACATCAAAAATACTACTATTTTATCTTCTAAAAAGTTAAAACATATTTTCATTCGTAGTTAAGGTAGGCATATATACAAAAACTGAAGTTTGATATTAGATATGTTAATACATAGGAATGGAGTGGTACGTACGTAAATCTTCCTATACATAAAAGTAGTAAAGACTAAAGACTTCTTCATAGTTATATAAATCTAGGTTCAGCTCTAACAAGTTTCCATAACAGCAGCCTTAATCTCTCCCTCTATTCAAAATCAAGTTAGTGTGTTATTAAGTGTAAATAAACAAAAATTTTGATACGAAAAAAATGAAGATTGCATACATGCCACTTATAACCTATCTACATATCTAACACCTAAACTTCAATTTTTACATGTAAGCCACCTTACCAACGCATGAAAATATGTATTTCACTTTTTAATAATTAAAATAATGATATTTGTGATGTGATAGGAAAGATTTGGATAGTATAAATGTAAAAAATAAAGAAGGTAAAATTGCGTCATGAGAAAAACTAATGAAAAAAAACCTGCATCCATGCACGTTTAAGGAGCAATCGGAACTGCTTACACCATCCGGCTCGACGTTTAGTTAAGGATTTTCTAGCGAACTTGGTTGGAAAACTCAAATCCTCCGAAGCGTTAACTGGACTTACACATTCAATAACAAGAGAATTCTGCGAAAACTCGGCAACAAGTTTGTCAATCCTTGTTTGCGAAGAATGCACACATTCAGCAGAGCTATAATCAATGGATATCAGATCGGCAAGGAATTCGGCAGGATTCATATGATCTGGACATTCGTACCTGAGGCAATGGATTCTTCAACTAAATATAGCAGCGATCTTAGAGAAATGCCATAAAGCAAAAAAACTGTTGTACAGAAATGGTTAATTGATACCAATATCCAGATGAAGACGAAGGGATAACAAAATTTTAGAGCTTAGAAGTAGATGTTTCAATAAATGAACTGCCCCAATAATCCATCCCAAACCTGACTCAAAAATTCTGAAATTTAGATTGGGATTGAGTTAACTCGAATAACCTGAAATTGACTCAATTACCATTCAAATCTAGTTTACACAAGGTCGGGTCTAAGTAATTAGATTAAACGTGTCATATTTTAGTTAACTGGGCCATGTTGATCTAAATAAAACTGCATTATCTATAAGAATTGGGTTAGACAGGTTGGTTCAGGTAGAGATAAGTTTTGGTCAAATATTTTGACTCATAAAAACGGGTCTAGTTCGGGTCAAGCATATTTGGGCCAGCTTGAACTAAAACCCTTACTTAGAAGCAATTTTATTGTGGATCGTAAAGAAAATTCATTGTCAATGAACACACACGAGCAATTTGAAGATAGACATAAAGTGGAGGATTGTAGTAAGGGCTGTAAATGAACCGATGCACTTGTTGAACAACTTAAACTTGGCTTGATTAATGCTCGATCATGTTTCTTCAAATTAATAAATAAATAACTTTGACCACTTAAAACTTGAAAGTTTAATGAGCCAAATTTGAACATGATCCAACTAATTTATTAATGTTCATGAACAAATTCATTTATTGTTCAACAAATAACATAACAAATGCTCAATATTTATATCATATAATTTCATTAATTATAAATTCTTTAATTATATATTTAACAGTAACATATTATAATTTAATACCAATAAGCATGTAAATTTAATGCAATTTCTTCTTAACTTTTTTATTTCAATGAACTGGTTTGTAAGTATTTATTCATGTTATATGATTGTAAGAAAGCTTACTTACAAGTTATGCAATACTTTATTTGCTTATTTATTTATATTGGTAAAATATTTATTAATAACTTTATATAAAAAATCAAATGCTCATTCAATTTTTTTAACTTCTTTAATAATCATATATGAAAATCAACTACAAAGAAAGTTTTTATTTTATATGAAAAATCAAATCTTCATTCAAAATTTTATTTTCTTCAATTAAAATAAACATAGTCAAGTATAAATCAAGTATGATCATTAAGAAATTCAAGCAAGCCAAGTACAGACATATATGTGAAAGCTCAGCTCAAGTTCTAAGCGAACAATAATAACTTATGATTCGATCGAGCCGAGTCCGATTCATGACGTACTCAACTCAACTCGGCTCGGATACAAAACTAATTGTGGAAGACCATATGATACATGAGCATGGTTGAATAATTGTGGTTGACTCTTTCTTGATACTCTGGCTTGCTAGGAAAGGCCTTTCCTCCAATGAGGTTTTAGTCTCTTCTTCCCCCAACTCAGCGATGTTTCTTTTATAGGCTCTCTTAGAGGCACCTCATCTTAGGGCTGTAACTAATTGATCATCAATAGAATGAATTTTTCCTTTTAATATATATATATATATGGCGTCCTCGTCCCCGATCGGCTCTGCTAGGGTTTCGCCGCATGGCGAACCCTAGCGACCGAGAGTTTCCTCTGGATCGCGTCTCCTCCGGATAGTCTTCGTCGCTGCTCTCCGTGCGCAGCGTCGCGCTGAACTGCTTTTCATCGAGCTGCGATCGAGCTCCGTGCGTCAACTGGAGCTCGCGTCCGGGTCGTTGCTCACCATGCACCGCGTCGTTCGCGTCTGTGTCGCGTTCCTCCGCGGGCTATTACGGTGCTGCTGCGGCGCTTTGTTCGCAGAGCTGTTGCGGTGCTTTCACCTTGCGGCACTGCCGCAACAGCGGTTTGTGGCTGGTTCCTACAGGTCGTTCGAACCTGAGAAGGAAACAGAGTTTTGATTGACAGTGAGCACAACGGGCTACTTCCGTCAACGATCTTGACAGTGAGCGGTTGGTGCAAGCTTGACAGTGAGCCTCTTCTCCACCTGCGGTTTTCGAGCCGCGCTTCATGGCGGCAGCCTCTTCGTCCACGTTAATGTGCGGAGCTACGCACGACGGGCTAAGTCTACTTTTCCGGGTTGTAGGCGAGAGACAACACCTCCTGCAAAAAGTTTTTGATCATCTTTACTTTCCATGAGCGCTTTCATGATGCGGCGGTGGTAAAATTGAGCAACATTTTATTAGGCAGATAGGTGCGAAGAATGGGAAGTCTGTTCATTATTTTCACTACCCGGAAATCGAAGGCTCTACGATGATGTGAAGTTCACTACTAATTGGGAAATTTCGATTTGGTCGTCCGAAGATGGATTTGGTTAGAAAGTTCTTTGAAGATGCGAAGGCTCGTTGGAGGATGGAGATTGAGAGTTTTGGATGGCGGACATCTACTTATTAGAATACGAAAGGAAGAAGATTATCGTTAGAATTTTCTGCTCAACAATCTGTTTTAGTTCTTGATACCGTATGAAGCTTATCGAATGGACTCTGATTTTGACCGATCTAGAAGCTTCACTGTCGTTCACATGTGGTTCGAGCTTCGGGACTCCTTCGATTTGTACGAACGAAAAGCTCATATAACGTCGGTCGAGCTCTTGGTACTCTCTCGAGATTGATTCACTACTTTATGATATGGTCTCGTCGATGATGCGGGGTTCGGGTGGAGAGGGATTTTTCTCTCGCGGATGTGGATCGAATTTGGATCGCGGATGGTGCGGATGGGTTTTGGCGGGAAGTGGTGGTAGAGAACGGACGCTCTTTTTGCCAGGCGTTGCAAAATGTTCGGGCACGTTAGGGACACGCATTACGAGTGCCGCATCCTCCTCGAGAAAAGGGCTTATGGGCCTTCTTTGAGCTTGTTGAGATTCACCAACAAAGTGCGATGCTTCCGCAGTTCAAAGGGAACGGGGTAGCATCCGAGGCCGACAAGGCTGTTGGGAGACTCCTCAACGAAGTACCTGCAGTGCCGCTCCGGTGGTCTAGCACGTGGTTCTTGAATAAGCTGGAAGGGTGACCCTTCACTCCGTGGTGCAAACCGCGGAGTGTGTCTACGATGTATCGATTATGACCGATACATCCAAAAATTTAGCGAGAAAAGAAGAAACCAGCCTCTTCTTTGCACTCTAGGTATGTTTCGACGAGCTCGACAACGAAGAGGAAGAAGCTGAAGAAGAAGTAGAAGAAGATGAAGAAGAAGAAGATGAGGAGGATTGACAGGTTTACACTTCTCGACGGAAGAAGAAGCCTGGGGATACTCTACTCGTTGATACCTTGGTTACTCATGGCAATGGAGCAGCAATTAAGAGCTTACTCTATGGATCTCCTATAAATAGAGCAAGAACAGCGCGATCTCGTTCTTAGACATTGTTATTGTTGTTTATGTACTGATCTTTGGATCCTTGTGTTAGCTTTGTATCGTAGGGGTAGGGCTTCATGTCTTGAGCCCCTCCATGAGCTCATGTAACCGTTTTTATTTCGGTAAAATTGGCACTGAGGCTTTTCTTATATATATATATATATATATATATATATATATATATATATATATATATATATATATATATATATATATATATATGAAAGAAACATGATTTACAATTATGTACGTTTTAGTATATATTATGGCATGCTTATTTCATTTGGTGACGTGTAATCCCTTTTTGTTTTCATAGAACGATTATTTTGGCATGAGAAGTATTTGTCAACTCCACACTAGTTCTCATTAAACAATTGAAAGATTTACATAAATACCACATCTTTCCTATGTATCACCTTATAACACCTAATGTTTGATTTTTACATTTAGGCCACTTTTCGATGCTTAGAAAGGTGTATTTCACATTTTAAAAATTAGTAAAAATGGTATTTTTAATGTGATTTGAAGATTTGAGTGTTAGAAACGTAAGAATTAATGTTTAGGTATTAAATATGTAAATACATAGGAATTGTCCGGTATGTATGTTAAAACCCCTAAACAATTTCAAAATATCATTGACAACCATTTCTGTTCCCCAATGTCCACCAATCAGCCTTAATTGTAGCTAAGTATTGATTTAAAAAACAATAAAAACTACAGTTATACATTGACTACCTACATGACAAAACTCCTCTATTGCCGACTTTCTTGAAATAAACCTGAAATAATTTTCTACTCCTGATGTGATTTTTTAAAATTTTATTCAATTACCTTCTCTTAAATGATAGAACATATAAGCTCCATCTTTTTAAGAATTAAACTGCAAAAAAGAAGCACATTATTGAATAGCATAGATCAAAATATAAAGCTTTTTACCCAAATTTTGCGAAGTATTTTAAGGGTTCATCTTTCGCTGGACCATTGTAAACAACTAATCCCTCTGATAGCAGCACTAAGTCGTCAAACTTTTTAAATACTGAACTTCTAGGCTGATGTATTGAACAGATAACAGTATGGCCATCTTGTGCAAGCTGTTGAAGAGTTTCCATAACCTTCTCAGCTTGGAATGCATCCAGACCTGCCCAAACGAATAAAAAATTAAAGATTTACATACAAACCACCCAATTTCTATGTATTTACATATAAAACACCTAAAATTTAGTTTGTACATTTCTCCCTCCCAAATCTTTTATCATATCAAAGATACCACTATTACAACTTTTAAAAAGTGAAATACTTAAGAACTGTTGTAGAGCAATTTGTCTTTTCAGACTTTTCAGTGCTATTGCTATGCTAAGAAGCATTGTGAGAAAGCATTACGAGAAAGATTCTTGTATGTTTAGTTCATAGTTGTGGAAAAACAGTACTAAGTGAAAAATAATGAGAACTACCTGTTTATTAGAAAACTATTTTAATATTTGGATATATTTATGTAGTATGAAATATTTGAAAGTAAAATAAATTTTTTTAAAATTTTATATTTAAATATACAAATTTATAAATTGAAATTAGATTTTTTTATTTTTATATCTTTAATATATATTTTCTATATATATAGTGAACTATTGATTCGATTCGATAATTCATTATATAGGTTAAATTAACTTTAAGTGTATTAACAAAATATTTACGAGCTCGTTATATTTTAATTTAATTGTAAAATAAAATATTTAGTTATCTTTTAATTTTAATGAATTATATATATATATATATATTAAAATTTTTATAATTTAAAAAGATTGTTCGTATTAATAAAAAATTTACGAGACTTTATAAAATATTTTAAATAGATTAACTTGAATTATATTAAAAATTTAATAACACGACGAAGAGCTGACTTCCGAATCTCGAAAATAGTCGTAGAGTTACTACGCGATTGCGAAATCTCGAAATAGTCGTAAAATTAAATGCAATGAAACATATACTACTTCTCAAACACGTGGCGGCAATGATAGAGTGAAAAAAAAGCGAAGAATTATTCAACAACAACAAACAATAAAATAATGTTCGACTTTAGTTTCATAATCTGTAACTCCGTTTGTTGCATGCTTCGTTGTGGTCGTACACTCCCCGTCGTCGGACTCGTGAGAATCGCAATAGCTATCGCCCATCGGAAGAAACGACAACGATCTGCAGAATGTCCGAGGACGAGCGCTAAACTTTCGTCGAAAGTCTATGCTGGTGACGTGATGTCGAAAGAGATGCACTGCAACACGCGGCGACATGCAGATCGGCGAGAGAGTGGCCGAACGTCTTTGGAGCTCATATTTCATAGTATCTGAGCACACATGCGAGCTTAATTAATTTGAGTATAAAATGGTCGAAACAAAATGAAAAGAATCAATCTAGAGTGTTGAATTGTAAATAATGTGAAGTAAAGTCTTAAAAAGAATGTAAAAGGCATACGTTGCCTGCTGCAAAAAACACTCGCTCTCCGACTAATGATCGAGTAATGTCTCGCTCGAAGTCTTCGTGATTTCATTTGCACCCTCCATCTTCTTATGTACAGATTGGTGCACTCATTGTCGTCCTCACGTAGTTGAGACGGTTCGATGCGGTCACATGTAAACCGTCATTGTAGCAACTACGTCAAAATCAACATGTCAGCCAGAGTTGGATGCCTGCTGATATAGTTATGAAGGCCCATAGTTGCAACAACTATCTGCACTGTTTGGGGAACGGATAAGGAGGCATATCCAGAAGAATGGCCCATACTTCTTCAGAACTCCGAATGTTCTCTCGATAGCAGCCTCATGAGGATGAATGTCTCTTATTAAACGGCTCGCTTTCAGTTCTTGTGCGATTCATTAGCTTCTGAAAATACGGAATATGATATCTTGTATCCGGATATGGTTTAAGATACCCTACTGCGTACATGAGTAGCAAGCATCTACCAAAATAATACTTACCTGTAATGATAGAAAGTATAGTTAGGTGTATGACCAAAAACATCATCTTTTAATATTATAAATGGCCTTACGGAGGTGGGTGAGAAATTGTATCCTCAGCATTTCTTGTTCTGCAACTTTAAAAGTCTCTTATCGTCATGTGCTGTTGCCCTCCCATCCAAACCAATACAAATGTAAAGACACGTATTGAAATCACAAACGGCCGTAATATTCGAGTTGTCCTCCGAAGCAGGCGATATAAGCTACTTTCTCGTTATCCAAGCCTATAAACATGAACGTGCGTTACATCATTAACGTCGACTGCAATCCTTAAGGAAAAAATAATCATATAAATATGCGATCCATTCCATAAAAATTTGTTTTATTTAGCATTTGTACCTTGAAATATGGCATGTATCGTTCGTCGTTAAGAATCTCTGTCGGGGTCGCTACGAATGTTGGATCGGTTGGTTTTAGTACATCATTTGCTAAGTGACAATGAGAAGCCAAGCCATCGAGAATATCGAGCTAATTGTTTCCGACGAATCTTTGGAAACGTTCATAGCTCTCTCATAGATTCGTTCGTGATGATATAAAAAGTGTGATGCCTGACACTTCGCGGTCCGTTGTCTATAAGACACTGAGTCCATGAGATGTTTTTAGGTCAACTGAAGATCTCTGAAAACCTCATGTGACATTACGAAGATGTTACGAAATCTCGTTGGGTGTCTCGAAATCATTTCACCCATCCGATGTTCTCCGACTCGAGATGAAGTGTAACGAGGTTCACGATCGACGTATGTATTGTAGTATTGCGACGATTATATTTATCGTTGCGTTTCTCTACGAGCGTCGGATCTCCTCTCGGATTCATGACGGTATAAACTGCACCTTTCAAAGAAAACATGTTACTCTCTATAGAAATCAACAAGTACCTTAGCGAAACATATGAATGAACTACATTAGAAAAGGAAATAACTCGAAACGATTCAACCATTCAAAATAAAAATTGTCAGAACAACATCGATAACAACAATGACAATAGATGGAATAAAAGCAACATTTCCGTATCATATCACGAAGTGCGTCGATCATAATAATATCGAATGTATTCTAGCGTAGCTCTCTATCAGCTACGGTGAAAAAGTCTCGGTGGAGAGAGTCCGGAGGAGGTCGATAGCAAAAGAAGAAAAGTGGTCGATTCCACTATAATCTGCAGGTCTTCCTTTAGAAGCCTGACAACCTCGTGGACGACATTTTTTGAACTTTATGTGGAGCATCATTTCGTCGATTCCACAAGTAATGATAGGCGCTCTTTCATACTTCCAGCGAGTACTTTTCCTCTTCTTATCGATCCGGGGCCGCTCGTTCGGTTTGTAGATTGCATTTCGGTTTGATCGTATATGCGGAGTTCTGCTGAATCGTTTGAAAGTTCTACGGCGACCTCCTCGGGGGTTGTATCGACCATTGTTTGGCTAGGTGCAACTTGCGTATTTCCCTGTGGCTATTGTCCCACCAAACATTCGATCGAGTTTCTCCTCGAATGCAGTTTCTATCCCAATTTGTTTTGAACTTCCTCGCCGTAGGATAAATGCAGTAAGAATAAATAATTTTTATTAGCGAGTGAAGTGCGAAACACTAAGCAAAACTAATTCGATTATGTCTACCGCTAGCCTTTCGATCCATTCATTCTTCGCAGCGGCAATAGTTCGGCTTCGACGGATCCGCCCGAACCGGTAAATCCATGTTTTAGGTCCTTCCATAGCTTCAATTCTTTCTTTCGTGGTCCCAATTTATTTTTAAGTCTAACGACTGTCGTAATCATCACCTGTCACCTCACTAAAAGTTATTCATTATGTTTTGCCGGCCTTACACTGTCTGAAAAAAGAGTTCGGTCTATTCTTCTTTCGATTTCCATGATGCATATATCGCAAAAAATTAATTTTATGTCCTTCTCCAGCATTGCGGGAGTGAGCAACTTGCTTTGTTCTACTTGCATACTTAATAATAGGAGACAATCAATGATATCTTTAAATATGAAATAAATAAACGAACATATGAAAGTCTAGGAACACGAAATTTAAAATGCTACTTAAGGTAAAGGAACACAAAAATTTAAAATGCTACTAAGGTAAAAGAACACGAAATTTAAAATCTTACTAAGAGTAAAGGAACACAGAAATTTACGTGGTTCGGTCAAATTGACCTACGTCCGCGGGAAGTGAGTACTTTATTTTCATTAATGAAACTTTTGAACGATTACATGGGTTACACTGCACTACACACACTTGACTTCACACATTGCACTTCACTCACACACTTCACTACACTACACGAGTTCACATTGCACGGCCACTGGAATCACACACCCACACACTTCACTGCAGCTTCAAATTCTGCACTTCGAATACACACACCTTCATTGCGCAGCCCACTGAGAATCACACACACACACTTCACACACGACTTCAGCTGCACTACACATCACACACATTGTCCGCACTTCACTACACAACTTCACTCACTCACACAATGCACTTCACTACACTTGATGCACTGCACTTAACTACGCTTCGAGTGCCTTTGCACCACACAACTCGATACACGAAACAGGTTCACGAGCTTCAGCTGCACCACAAGGCTGCCTTGCACTTCATTGCACAATACACTGCCTTGCACCCGAGAACACATTGCACTTGCACTACACTTCACACAAGCACTGCACTTCACACGACCTTGCACTTCACACAGCTGCACTGGCCGCACTGCGCACCTCACGAGCACCACACAACTCAACACGACGATCAGCACTACACTTCACCCTGCACTTCACTGCACACACATTGCCTTGCACTACACTTCACCAGCACATCGCACTTCACACAGACAATGCACTTCACACAACGTACATGCTACTGTCGCACTCACGAGCACCACACAACTCAACACGACTGCACTTTACACTTCACACTACACTTCACTGCACACACATTAGCCGCGCACTACACTTCACACGACCTTTGCACTTCACACGACAATGCACTTCACACATAGCCTACCTGTGCCACGCGCACTCACAGTGACCACACAACTCGACACGAGACCGTACTACACTTCGCACTTCATGCCACACCTCCACGCAGCCTTGCATCACACTTTGTACTAGCTTGCAAAAACACACACACACTTGCACTTCCACGAAACACGAGCACTACACTACACATCACACACAATGCACACTACTACAAGACCACACGATGCACTTCACTACACTGTCATACCTTGCGCTTGACTACACTTCGATGCTATTTGCACCACACAACTCAATACACTAAACGAGTTCACAAACTTCACTGCACCACAAGTCGCCTTTGCACTTCACTACACAATACACTCGCACCACACCCGGAACACATTGCCTTTGCACTACACTTCCACAGCCATACCGCACATCACACACATTACACTGCAAAAACACACACACCTGCACTTCCACGAAACACACGGCACTACACTACACATCACACACAATGCACACTACACGGCACCACACAATGCACTTCACTACACTTGATACCTTGCACTTGACTACACTTCGGTCACCTTGCACCACACAACTCGATACCTTTATACGAGTTCACAAACTTCACTGCACCACTAGTACGCACTGCACTTCACTACACAATACACCCTTTGCACCGAACACATTGCACTGCACTACACTTCACACAGCACTGCACATCACACACAACCTTTGCCTTTGCAAAAACACACACACACTTGCACTTACACAGAAACACACATCACTACACTACACATCACACACAATGCCATAAAAAAAATCAAAACGAACCGACATAACGGTGTTGAGCTTTATGAACAAGTATGCTTAAATCTTAATGAGCTAATAAGGTTATATGGTTGTATGTCACAAGCATTCTCGTCAGAGCCACTACTTAGAAAAAGCTGAATCCGAATCAACCTCAAATCGAACTCGATAAGAAAAAATAAACCATAATCAAAATTAAGGCTCGAGTCGTGTTCAAACTATATATGATAAAATATTAAATTAGTTTGGCATCGAAATACTCAAGTTCTTCCTTAGACCCCACCATCGACGGTTTATACTTCGAAACATTTAAAAAATAATGGGTTTATCTTATTATGCTTCATAGATTTACCATGCTTCATCCAAACATTCTTATTTTTTAAACAATGAACTTTATAATTCATACCTTGATCTTACGAACAAAAGAAGCTATAATCATCATTAACCATGCCGATTGAAATGATAGCGCATATAAAAGCGATGTGTAGTGCGGTGCGATGCGGAATCGAAATGGTAGCCATAGCATACCGATTCTAAGCGATCGATCAAGCCAACTACTTAGAACATGCTAACATCTCTATTTTTCACATGCTTAAGTAATAAACACCAGTAAATTTAAGCTAATAATCCATCTCACGGCACATGAGTGCGACTGATGCTGAAACGAGCGAGGAAGAAACGAGGTCGGAGTAAAGTGAAGCAAACCCGAAGCCACACCAAGAAAAGCGATGGAATGAAACAAACACCAAAAGCCGAGCCCAAATAATGGAAGCGAGATACAAGCACTTACTACCGAAGGCACGGGGGTAAAGATGAGTCGTGGAAGAAGATAGTCGAGGAAGATGAAAGAGCGATCGAGTCGCGAAGTCTTGGGACGGACAAGTTTTTCTTCAGGGAAATCTTCCCGCAAGAGCGATCGAGTCGCGAGAAGAGGCTAGGGCGGGAGAAGGGTTCGGGGAGAAGCGGCGGGCGAGGGCACGCGAGGAATTTTGGAGGCTGAAGGCTGGTTGAAAGTCGGGGCCGCGGGGTATAACCCGCGGTCCGCTTTCATTACCGCTTCGCGGCCCGGAAGCGAAGGCGGGGATTCCGCCCCAAATTATCGCAAATTCGCGGTGCGGGGAAGCGCCGCACCGCGAATTTGGGCTTCCAAACACCGCCTAAGGTGGCATATATTTAAGAACTGAGTTTCCGTATTGGACATGTAAATACTTAGGAATTGAGGGGTATAAATGCAAATCTTCCTAAAAAATTGGTACCTATCACAGTTAAAAGGATCAAGGAAAATTTACAGCAACCCAAGAATTCATAGAATGAAATTTTTAACAGCCATATGTGAAGGATCAAATATATGTTTTAGAGATTCAGCTGATTAAAGGTTAATGACAATTAATTTATCATAAGTTGGTTTATTTTCACAGTAATGATTTATAATTAGAATTAAAAGATGGAGCTTATACAAAAATCATGAACAAAAAAAAAGTTAAAAGCTCTAAGGACCGGGTTGTTTCAATGTAAGTATATGGAAGTAATCTATTTTTACTCCTAGAAATAAGTGTTAAGTTTTGGTTTAATTGAAATTGAATAAAACTAAGTCTCGTTCTTGAAACTCACCCTCAGAAATATTAGAAGTGAGCCTCAATTTTAAGGGCTAGGAATTCACCTTCAATTTTGCTTTGCAGCTTTTAATAAAAAAAATTTAATAAAGTACTAAGAACATGCCTTAGAATATCAGATTATTACATTTATTCATAATACTAGTAAAGTAACGAGAAAAATAATGCGAACAAGGATAAAAATGAAACAAAGAAAATGGCAAGAAGTGAGTTTTAAAAAACAAGTAAATATTATTGTAACTCGCTCCAAATTGACTCATTTCTAAAATAGAGATCTAAATACTTCTCGACTCTTACAATGAAATAAATTGAATAGAGACTACATGCAGCTAATTTAGTCTAGTGGTTTAGCTCTTTGTCTCTAAACACAATGTCCTAAGTTAAAGGTTTAAAATATATCGGTGTGTGCATGTGTTTAAGGGGAAAAAAAAACACTAGAGACTATAGGAGAAATGAAAACAATTTAAATCCCTCTAGAAGCCAGCACAAAGAATGTGTAAGCAACATAAAGAGAAAGAAGTAACTCTCTCTAAATGAGAATTCAAGAAAAATTTACATACCAACCACACAATTTTGAAGTATTTACATATCTAACTCCTAAATTTTGATATTTACATTTATAACACTTTTATGTCATAATCGTGTGCATGAAAGGATTTATTCTTAAAAACACTAGTAATAGTGATATTTTTTATGTAATATTAAGGATTTGAGGGTTATACATATAAATATGAAAGTAAGGTGTTTGACATCTAAATAAATAAGAATAGTATGGTATGTATGTAAATGCCACACAATTCAATTACATAAGAATAAAAATGAAATTTAGAAAAGTATACTAAAACAATACTTAACAATCTAAAATAAAGGAAAGCTAAATCTACTTTAATATGTGAATAATACTACACCAATGGAAAACATTTTTGCGGTTGTGGTATGAAATTAAAACTTAATAATCGGAATACATAAGCTCCCCAAAATCATTTACAATATCAACACCATTATCAAAAAGCCATCACATTGATTTGAGAGGGCAGAATTTAACTAGGTTCTCAAACAAACAAATAAATAATTTGAATGAAAAAAAAAATTCAAAAATAATAAAAATTGGCCAGAAATTACTATAGTTTAAAGTTGGAAGATTTACATAAATACCACTCAATTTCTATGCATTTACATATCAAACCCTAAACTTAAATTTTTACATATATGCCGCCTTACTTATACATGAAAAAGGTGTATTTTACTTTTTAAAAGACAAAGTAGTGGTATTTTTGATGAGATATGAAGGATTTGGGTGTAAAAAACGTAAAAAGTTAAGTTTAGGTGTTAGATATATAAATAGATGAGAATTGATTATGTAAATGCCCATTTAAAGTTTTCACGCAAACTAAGAGCCCATACTTAAGCTTTGTGGGACCACTTTTATAGTTCTTCCGAACCATTTCTTCAAGTTTAAAGTCGGGCTTAAAAAGCACTACCAGTATCAGTTATAGCAGCAAATATTGGATGCTCTGCCATTCATCAGTTGACTAATTAGGATAATTTATATGATTCACTTGTGTGATTTATAAGCATGGTAAGCAAGGATTCAACTAGACAACTTTAGAAATCAATTTTAAAGCTCGAGTTATTTAAGCACATTGATGTGGTGTGGTAAAGAAATTAATGGATCTTGATTTCTATATGAAATTGCAACATATGTAGGAAAGTAGAGAAGTGATAGGGAGAGAGAGAGAAGGAAGTTGAGACAGAGGGGAAGAAAGAGGGGGGAGAGAGAGAGAGAGAGAAAGAAGAGAAGAAAAAGGAGAGGAGGAAGTAGAAGAGGAGAAGAAGCCAAATAAAAAATTGGGAAGAAATAAGATTCAAGTTAGGGAGGGAAGGTAGAATACCAAGAGGTGAAGCATGAAGGACGGTAGCGAAGCTAAATAAACAGCAATCATTCCATAATCATCAATAGCCACAAATTTATTTATAAAAATAGCCGGACTATTAGGTATGGCTCGTATACCGGACATTTGGAGTCTCTTGGAATAAAGAGGTGTGTCTCCTGGTGAAAAGGAGTATCTCTTGGAATTTAGTGGGTTGAGGGAAACGATGGTGTTTTAGTAATTTATACGTGTGGGTTTTATGCATAAATAGATGTGATAGCCTATGGATATGTGAGCTGAAGCTTGTAGCTCTTGCGAAATAGTGAATTCGCCGCTCTGCTCCAGGGATGTAGGCATCTTTGCCGAGCACAGTTAAATCTCATGTTCTTCTACGGATTTGCGTTTTGTTCGCCTCAAATTGCGCAACGATTGGTATCGGAGCTCGAGTTCAGGGGCGGAGGAGATCAACTCAGGGAAGAAGACGATTTTGAGATTTTTTTTGCGGCAGAGGAGGAAATTCGGTTCCGGATCCGGACAGGAGCAGGTTCGGTAGTTCGTGGGTGCGTCGTGCAGAAGAGTTCGGTTCCAGGCGCGTGTGACGGCCGCGCGTGTGAAGGTTCGGAGCAGGAATTCCGTAGAGAAGAAGGGCTTCGGAGGCTTTGGCAGTTCGAGCAGGCACGACGGCTCTGCGGCTGATCGCGAATAGGCGCGAAACTTGTGTGGAACAGCAGAGGCACGGTTCGCGAAGAGCGCATCATAGTTGTTTCGGCACGGGCGAGGCGTGCGGACTCGCTGGTGGATTTGCATGCAGGTGGCCCTTGGCTTCGGCACAGAGGATCAGCGGATAAGAAAGAAATCTAGAAGGAATATTCCTTTGGGTTTTCTACTGGATGCGCGAATGAGGAAGGCAAGAAAAGGAAATTCCTGAAAGACCTTAATGCGGAAATTAATTAATTTCTGGTGGGATTGGCAATTTTTATTCTGATAGAAGAAAACTGCCTTTATCGGAAAGTTAATTAAAACAAATTCTTAATTAAGGGAAGACTTAATTAAGATAAGATTTTGGAGAATAAATTTTGGGAAACTTAATTAAGACAAATACTTAATTAAGGGTCTAATTAAGGAATCCAATTCGAAACACTATCGATGCGGAGAAAGGAAATTTAGAATTAGCGGGAAAGGAAAATAATTTTTCAAAATTCTAATTAAGGGAATATTCTTGGAAAATAAATTTTTGGAAAGATTTTGAAAAAAAAAATATTTTTTGCCTCGATGAATTTGAAAATTCAGGCGAGAATTCGGCGGGCGCGGAGAAGTTTCTGAGGAGTTCGGCGAGGGAAGCGTTCGAAAATCGCGGATTGGCTCGCAGAACGGATCGGAGGAACGACCGGCATTTCGATCGAGAGCGGCGGCGAGGAACGGTTCGGCGAATACGTCGGACTCCGCGAGTTTCGCGTGAGCAGAGGAGGCGGAGCAGACGCGACAGTTCGTTGTTTGATGAGGTACAGTTTCACGGTTTGGCGAGGTACAGTTTCGCGATTTGGGGAGGTACATTTTGTCGCATGAGGATTTGCGACATGTGGAGTCAGAAATTCGTCAGTTTGTCGCATGAGGATTTGCGACATGTGGAGCCAGCGAAATCCATCAATTTGTCGCTCGAGGGATTGTGACAGTTGGAACCGATGAGAATTCGTCGGTTGTCGCATAGGATTTGCGGCGTGTGGAGCCGACGAGGGTTCGTCGGCTTGTCGCGTGAGGATTTGCGACAGTAGAGTTAGTGAAATTCGTCAGTTTGTCGCATGAAGATTTGCGACAGGTGGAGCCAGAAAATTTGTCAGTTTGTCGCATAAGGATTTTGCAACAAGTGGAGTTTGGTTCCGGTGAATGGGAACCATGTATTGCGAACAATGCAGTTCGGATGGGAGCAGTTCGAACGGGAAGCAGTCCGCAGAAGGAGTTCAGCGAAGCGGTTCCAAAGGCGCGACAGTTCGCGCGGAACAGATGGAGCGGTGGCGGTTGATTGGGGTTAAGGTCATGGCTTGAACATAGTGGTTGATCGGTTTCATGCCCTCACTATGAACTTTCTGAACCTCTAAACTCCCAACCTGGTGAGGGTTGATTGGGGTTAAGGTCATGGCTTAAACATAGTGGTTGATCCGATCATACATCGACTCGTACTCACTTTTCTCTTTATCGCTCGAGAGATCTCGAAGCGAGGCTTCTTTTGGTTTCATGTCATTGCATCTTTGACAAACTTTTCTCCTTCGGAGCTTTCTTCCGTCTACATCTGTGATAGTCGGTCTCTTCAGTTCAACAATATTGTTAGTTCTTCCTCGCCCGCGTCCCAGCCTCAACCTCGGATGCGTGGGCTAAGAGAACTTCGCCCTCTTCTTTGTGAAGGAATGGTGGGATATTGTTGAATCGGAATTGACCGGTCTTGCTCTTGCGATCCTCGGAAATCTTGATCTTGTTTAACATGACATCTCGGACAAAACGGTTTCTTTGGAGGTGTAATAGGCGGCGTCTTCGTGAATGACTGCTATATCGTGTATCGACAGCGATTGTAAGTCCCACTTTTATGCAACGTTCTCGGTTGTCTTTGCGCGTATTTAATGCCTCATGGTACTGCGATGATGATACCGTATTATGCTCGTGAAGCCACGGTCGGCCGAGTAGGGCGTTGAACGAAGTTTCCGCGTCGATGATATGGAATTTCACGGTTGTTACTTAAAGTCTACCAACCTTCATCAATAGCGTTATCGAACCAAGAGCTCTTTCTCCCTTCAGTTAAATCCTCTGTAGATCATTTTACTCGGCGGAGAGTTCCTCGCATCGATGTCCGAGTATGTTAATGTCCATGAGACTCATTATGTTGAGCGATGCTCCGGGATCCACTAAAACTCCTGGAAGCACGAACCGGTTGATGCTTGTCGAAATGTAGAGAGGCGGTTATGCTCGGTAGTACCAAGTAGTAGATCTTCGTCGGTGAAAGTCACCTCAGAGTCGTTCCTTCGCCGAATAAACTTCATCCAGAGGATGTCTTCTAACCGAGCTAAGCAAATTTCGGATCGAGTAGAGCTTTGATCGAAGACTCTCTCATCTCCTTTCGACGGAATCGGAGCGTCGTAAATCTTTAGTCGAGTTTGGCAACTTCCTAAGATGAGTGAAGTACGTTGTAATCCACTTTGCTCGAGCTTATGGTTTCCTCTTGGGCATGTGTTTCTTCCATTCATTGCAGGGTGGATTCTTCTTGAGTAACCGCTTGCTTTCCTTTATCCATCGGGGTTGTCCCCGAGGGTAACACTTTTCCTCTTCTCAAATCTCTTCTGACGCTGCGGTCGACTCTTCCGGTGTTAACTCTGAATCTGACAAGTCTAAGTCGATGGCGATTGGCGTTCCTTTACATTCAAAAACCGGTTCGTCGCTTCCTGAACTATCGTAACCGGTGTCGTTGGCATCTTCACCTTCATTGACAAGTTCATCGGAATTTCGTATGATTTGAGGATCGTTTTGGGAATCGAAATCAGGGTTAAATTGGTTATGATCAGTTATGTCACTAGTAGAGACAACCAAAACGTAACCAGAATCAAAATCGTTAAATTCAAAATGCCCTAAAGGGGCGAAGAGGTAGTCGTACAAAGTCAGGGGTTCGAGGAATTTCTCCCCAGATCAGAGACAACCAATCTAACGAGGAGCAGCACCCTATCCTACCCTCGCGCTATCGGTCTTCACTTCGTCCACGTTCTTCTTCTGCCTCATCTCCCGTTGTGGCGACTTCTCTGGCGTAACGAGCCATCGCTGTCGAGCGAGTGCTGCACTACGAGCCGAAGCTTGTGCCTGGCACGGTCCGAATACGGTTCGGGATCATGCCGGAAGGTACGGTCCAAGCGTGTTCCATCCTCGTCCACCGGATGCGATTCCACTAGGTGAATATGCTCGTCCGAAATCACATTCACGGAACCCTTTTCAGGTTCTTTCAAATATTCTTTCGGAATAGCAATATTCCTCTCTTTATAGTTTCTCTCGAGCCAATATTTGAAGCTGAAACAGTTTTCTATGGTATGGCCGAGCAACCTGTGGTACGGACAGTACAGGGGATGGTCTTTCTTATCGACCTCCTCTGGTTTCTTCGGCTCGAGCGACTCGAATTCGAGCTGCGATCGAGTCCCGAACATCTTCTGCCACTGCGTCATCACGAAGGAATACACCTGTTGAGTCGGGCCTTCATCGACGGAACGTGTCCTCTATCCTCTCTGTAAGGCTTTTCTTTGGAATAGGCTGTCGACCCGACTGGCCTATCTGCGAAAATGTCGAACATCTTGCGGTGGTCGTTGGACATCTGCGGTGCGGCTGCACGATGCATCTTCTTGTGTTGTTGCACGTATTCTTGCGGCTGCTGCGCGCATCTTGTCGTGACGACTCGGCTCGAATCCGCCATGGGCACTTGCCTTCGTCCACCGCTGCCACTATCCAGGACTTCTTCTCGAACGCTTTTACTACTCCGGGTTTTTCGGTTTTTCTGCAGGATTCCGTATGCTTAACCTCCTCTTGTAATTCGCTCGGCTTACTGCGAGTAACTTTTCAAACGACTTGATGGTGGAATACTTTGAAGCATCGAAAGTCTATCGGTCCATGGATGCTCTTAAGTGAAGACCTCAATCGCATGTCTGCTCACGCATTTCGGGGCTCGCACTTCGTGCTTAAGTTTCTTCACCATAGAATATACTCTACGGAGTCTGCGGCGGGCTTCGACGCTCCATTATAAGATCTCCAATGGTAATGTGGTGGTGTACCACCGCAAATCTCTTCACGAACAAATTTTCAACTGCAGCAAACGTCTTGATCGACCCATTAGGCAATTCGGCGTACCAATCGAATGCGATTCTGAAAGGCGCTCCATGCTTGGAGGAAAAGTAATGCCTCACTACCCCCGCATTGCGACGGCTCGCTCGGAAGTGTGCAGCATGCTTGACGAGGGTCGTCTGTTCCAGTCGAAAGTCTTAAAGGTCGGTGGTACAAAACATGCCAGGATATGGGACGACATCGAACTCCTCCGGGTAGAGGTCTACCCTTTGAAATTGATGCGCCCCTGTCGAGGTGAGCTGAGACTTCCTTACTTGTTGCTCGGCCAAGCGCTGCAATGTCTTTCTAGTACCATATTCGAGTCGAATCTTCTTCGGCGGCTCATCTTGTGCGTTGCAAGCAGCTTTCCTTCGTTCGTCGGTAATATGGACAATCTCTGGCTGGTTTACATCCGGGGATGCTACTTCTTGTGAGTGTGGTCGTCACGATGCTGCAACCATAACGGTCCATCATCTCTTCGATTCTTTTCTCAAGGCGGCTAATAATCTCATCCTTTTGCTGGGAAGCCCTTCGCCACTCATCCACTGTGTTCTCCTCAACAGACGGAGCATCACGCGCGGATGACGTAGCTTGGGTTTCAACAACGTTAACCTCGGCGAATTCTTCATCTATGTAGTACGACGGTGTCATAATCTTCGTTGCCAGAAACTTACTCCTCGCTCCTTTGTTAGCCGGTGATTTCAGCTCTAAGCTTCTTCAGTTTATCGACTTCCTTCCCTTTAACTGTTTTAAGATCGATCGGCACTTCTGGAATGTTTTCTGTAGTAAGCCTTGAAGCAGTCGTAACAGTAGCAATCGAAGCATCGGACTTAATCTACGTTTCGATGGAACGCTCCTGCGATCCTTTCGAAAAGTATCGGTTCGGCGACCCTAGGTATCCACACCTTCTTTCTCAGCGTTGATGCTTTGGGACGGGGTGTATCGGTGAGTGCCATCGAGCGCGTCGAAGGGGGTATGCTCCCTAAAGTGTGAGCGGATATCTATAGAAAGTGGTCTTTTCCCGTTATTCCTCCTCGGAGGTTCTTCGTTACAAACGGCGGGTAACACTGCGGGACCCAGGACGAGACTTGGCGGAGCTTGCGGCGGCGGGTCTGCGAGCTAGCTGTAGCGACATGCGAAACGGTAGCAACGGTAGAAACACGGCTCCACTAATCGTAGCTTCAGTCGGAACACGAGGTGGTGGTAGCGGAGCGACGATCCTACGAAGACTCTTTTCTCCGGTAGAGGCGGACAACGGATGAAACCTCGCTCCCTTCGAGGAGGTGAGAGGCTCCAGCTCGCATCCTCTTACGGTTGAGGGATCGAGCTCAACGGAAGTCGATCTCTGCGGCATTTCGAGATCCTTCGTCCGTGGTTCTTCCTCTGTGCCTTGGTTAACGGCGCGGCTCGAGAGCTAGAACCGACTTCGACAAGCACCGGCGGTGTAGAGGCGAACATATCTACAGAATCTTCCTCAAACAATATTTCCTTTTCTTTTGCAGACGGTGCAGTTGGTGCAGTGATTGCAAATCCGGCGGCGGTAGCGGTAACGATCCTTTTTGGCACGCAAGCAACGGACTTCGCAGACACGGGGGCAATAGGCTTAGCAGGAGTACTCCTGGTCTTTGCGCTCTAATCGCGGAAAATCGCGCATCTCCATTCAAATCGTATTCGGCGAGCGGGCTCGGCGACATCCGACGGAGCGATCTTCATGACTACGTACGGCGCCTTTCGAGAATGACTTCGACCTCGTCGGCCGTGCCGAGCCTTATCATTGCCACGATGGAGCGCGAACTTTGTCGCGGGGTAGATTCCGTCGAACGAGAAAATCAACTTGGGTGACGACATTCGAGCTGCGGTTGAAAAGAGTTCCAAAGATTGAGTTACGACCTACACTCGTCAATTTCGATAAGAAATACGAAAATCAACAAAGTCGTCTTATGAACTGGGTAACTCTTTTTTATTATTATCATTGTCTTGATGTTTTTTAACTTATTTTATCTTTATTTCTGGATCGCGACTTGATTTTTTAACGGCGTTTGCTTAATTCGGAAGTTAAGCGAAAGGTACGAAAGCAGAGGTTTGGTTTTAATTCGTCGATGTAAGCAATCAAAACCCGAGAGACACGGAGTAGAAGTGAAATTCGGGACACGATCTCGGGATGAAATCACGCACCTCGCGCACTAACACACTGATGGTAGTCCAACCCCACCAATCAAAAGAAAACACCAGGATTCCCGAACCACTCTGTTTAAAGGTGATTAAACGGATGGTTCTGAAGCAGAGAGTTGGCCGTACTCTTGCCAAGAAAAATGAGCGAAGCGTCTCGACTGGAAGAATGACAATCTCGGACGACTGAGGCACTGGACGCATCGTAGATGTATGAAGATAGAAACCCTCGATCGTAATGGAGAGTAGGAGCTTGTTCCACACGTGAGTCGTGGGAAGTTGTCGGCCGCTTAAAAAAAATGAATGCGCGTCTTTGAGATTTTAATTTAATGTATGTATGTATATTAATTTTTAAAGTAAAATTTTTAAATTTGAAAATATGAGAATGAGAGTGGACGGATCTCATTCGTTTAACGAGTTTGAGTGAACGAGCGTAATATCGCAATGTAACGCATCCATTCTGAAGAATGAACACCACTCTTAACGATATCGCTTCATTCTCAAATAAAGCTACGAAATTCATGACATCCGATATCAGTCGCGTAACCTTTTATGGGCCGAACGAAATTTCCTGTTTAATCTGAAGAATTAAATAGGATTTATATTATCTGGGTCTTTAAAGCCTCACTATGAAGTGACACCCTATAATCGATTCACCTCGAATGACTGAAATCGTTTCGAAGAGCTACTCGATTTAGATCGGGGGTTCTGTCTTCATGGATCGAAAAGTAGGGTTTTCGAAGAAAGTGTGATAGTAGGAAATCACGACGGGTGAAAGCGCGATGTGGAACGATTATTTAGGAGTCGAAGGAAGAGAGGTAGGGGACGTCGCGGATCTCGGGGAGAACCTCGATGACTTCCGGGACTATCCTATGTTGAGGCTTTAAATCTTGGAAATGGATTTAATTAGATTTCAATCCTGCCGATTAATTATAGGAATTACGTTTACGTAATCATCTGATTATGCGAAATAACTCTAGAAGATAGGAGGATTTGTAGCCGTATCGGACGACGACCTCGGAATCGCAGCGAGTTAGGACTTATATTGCACGACGAGGTCGTGCGAGGCCTAAAAGAACAGAGTGAGGATTTATGTCGCCTATGGCGGACCTACATCGAAGTCACAAGAGCTAGTTATTAGGTAAAGAATGGTTGCTTGCATGTCGACACGGGTTTCTTGAAGAAGATGGTCGTCTTGCCCGCCGTGCTCTACAGCTACTAAATCATAGCGAGATCGCGGTTAGGTTTAAAGTTTAGGTTAAAGTCGACATACGAGTTGTTTTATTTCGTTTTATTATCACTTTTATTGCGAAGTGAGTGTGTACAGCACGATGACGAGGGTAGCGATAAAAGGACATGCGTAACAAACGTGAAACATGCTATAGTGAACAACGAGAAGCGGGTATCGCGAGCGAGGTTATCTTAAGCTAGCGATAAGCATGCTTAACTAGCAGGAGTGTATCTTTGAAAAAGTAAAACGTCTTTATCTTAGCGAGGAGTAGATGTTAGAAAAGTAAACGTGTTACTGCGATAAAGGAAAAGAAGTAGAAAAATGCTTTGCGAGTGTACTGTAGGCGATGATTACCGCGGTGTATCGTTACATAGCTTATTGTTTTCATTTTATTGTTTCATAACGAGAAGGCGTTAGTGCGAAAGAGCGAGAGTAAACGTAGTAGGAAAGACTCGAGTAAGTAGAGTACTACCGTACGTGCGGGAAAAGCAAAATGCTAAATCGGGAAATAAATCCAACGAGAAAAAGGCGAAAGAAAGAAAAGAGTCGAAATAAAGGGAAAGAGAAAACGAAAATCGAGAAAGAGAACGAATCCCGTGAAAACCTCGTAGAAAACGCGAACGAAAGCAAAACAGTCGTAATGAAAACGCGAAACACCGGAAAAAAATACACAGATGTCATGCTAAACTCACGGCGAACCGTAGGAAAGCATGAGGCATCTCGGAAAAGACCGTAAGCGCGGTGGTGTTAAGGACTCGGAGTTGTATTATATGTCCGCACCTTAGTGCCGGCCATAGGCAAGCTTTCTGCAGAAAGCGGCCACTAACTGCGACTCGAGTGGCGGACCAATGGACGCTTTGTAAATTTTCACACATTTCATTTTAGGTTTGCGTACGAATAAAAGTTTGTAGGTAAGTAGGTTGTGTCGTGGTGGAGGTAATTTTGTATTTTTCGAATGTATGTATTTTGTTTTGAAATATTTTAGTGCACAGGTTAGGCTACACTGTCAGTTGAGATCTGCTTAACGTCTTTAGACATGGCGCGATAGAAACCCCGGGACGGGCGAGTAGTGCCGTGATTCGCGCTCTGCTCTACGGAGTCTACGAGTCGAGCGACGCGGTGCTATCGATTCTCTCGTAACCTTCCGCTATCGATATTATCGGTGTCCCCACCGCACTTACGATCTTGCTTGATGGCCCGACATATAGCACAAAGGAGGCTATATGTGCGCACCACACGTCACGTAGGTGCGGACATCGAACGAAAACAGAAGAAAAGCTAGGGACGAGGGAGCGAGGAAAGAAAGAGGAAGCGGTCTACTTAACACGATTTTTGTAAAAAGAGGTGAACCGTTTTCCGATGACGATCAAAAATAAAGTAAGTCGCGCAGTACTCCCAGACCGTCCTCGCCATCACTATAAAAGGACCTCAAGGCACACGGCGCTCTCGGAGAGGATGAGGACTAGACCACGGGAACACACCCTTTCCACGAACGACGAGTTGTAAAAGCACGAAACAGAACACTAAAGATGCTTGGCCGAGCCTGGACTGCGGACAGCTGCTCGGGATTCCTCCGAACTCCGAATACCGCATTAATTTTCAATTCTGAAACACGAGACTCCCCGGTGCGTTCACCTACGGGCTCGGGACTGTTTATAGCGATAGAAGAATCGATGAAACATCAATACGTAAGAAAGTGAATGGACGAGCGCATAAGCCACCAAGCTAGCATCAATTCCACCGAATGAAACTTCTAGAAGTATTTGAGTATCGTGCTCGATTTATTTCCACAAGTAAATCGGGAGGCTCTTCGAATTCATCCGATTAATTTCATAGACGAGTGTAGCGAAAGCGAAAGACACCGTCACGATAATCACCCCGATAAGGCTCTCGGCCGAGGCTAAAAACGGGAGCAAAGGCTCGCGGCCTAGCTACGACAAGGGGCGAGCGAGAGTAAGGCCACGACAATCCAAATCACCACGATGAGGCTCGCGGCCGAGCCTCCAACAAACCTTCCACATTAGCTCTCAACTCATCACGAATGCATAAGAATGAATCCACTTAGATAACCAAAGAATTCGGCCCATCTATGGCTTAAGCAAAGCACGAGCCCGAGCCCGGGAGAGACCCATAGCCGAGCCGTTCGAAAGGCCATGCAGGGAAGGCTGCAAGCAGACGGAACAAAATCGAGCCCCGACATCTTGTGGGGATAGGCTGGCTAGCGACAACAAAACCAAGCGACAAAAGGGCCCCCGATCAAATGCCATAGAGGACGGGAACAACAAAACGAAGACGACGAGAGAAAAGAAGGCCCCTCCCAAATTCAAATGCCATAGAGGAGCAGTTGCGGGAGCGAGCAAGAAACACAAAGACAAAAGCGAGTCCCCCGAGTTCGGATGCCGAAGGAGCAACGCGAGCGGCGGCCCAGACACAAAAGCCGAGTCCCTTTCAAGTGCAGCGGGGCTAGGCTGCGAGGAGCAACGAAGACACAAAAACCGAGCCCCATATCGAGTGCAAAGGGAGCGATGCCAGAAGCGACAAAACACAAAGCCGAGCCCCCATATCAAGTGCGAAGGAGCAGCTGCAAGAGCAACAAAGCACAACAACCGAGCCCCCATATCGAGTACGAAAGGAGTAACTGCAAGAAGCGACAAAGCACGAAAAACCGAGCCCCCATATCGAGTACAGAGGAGCGACTGCACGAAGACGGAAAGCACAAAAATCGAGCCCGAAACAAAGCCAAAAAATAAATTTCTCGAAGTATTGAAATAAGAGCGAGCAAATATGCGTTGAAATAGCCTCTTGGCTAGGGGCTAGGGTAAGCCGACCGAGTATCAAACGAGACTAAGGTCGAGCCATGGTAAAGTTGAGACCAAATTTAGCATGAGGCTAAAACAAATACCTCCACACATTCCATACATCAACACATAAAGCCGCCACATGTTTAAGATGAGAATACCCATGAGGCCTTTCAAAAACTAGATTATAACCTCCCTCTAGCATGCCATTTTCATAAAGAAAGCCACAAGGAGCAAAACCAAGCCCACATACATACATATCAAAGCTAAAAAAAAAGTAAAGTAATTCCATGATTCGTGCTAGAAAGAAAGTGAGAAGAGGGGCTTAGAATGCATACCCCATCATGCTAAAAGAGACCAATACTTTGCCTCAAAACATATTTTCATGCCTTATTTCCACCTCTTTAAGCAAATAACCAAACCTACATTTTAGAATAGGCTCACATTTTCATTCTTAGCATGTTTCAAGTGATAAAATACCCCCAAACCTTAATTTAAGAACATACTAGCATGCAACCAGGGAGGGGAAATAAGATATTATCATTTAGGCAAATAAATATCGAAGCTCCATGGCACATAAGTGCTTAGCCGAACCACCGAGCGAGGAAAGAAAAACAAGCCAAAGCCACTAACCGCGGCCATCTTAGGCCAAGCCGAGAAGGAGAGAAGAGAGGAAGGCATACCGGGTAGCGTAGAGCACACAAGAAAAAGCGAAAGACAACCAAGCTCCACTCCGACACCAATTTCTCGAGAGGAAGCGAGCAACCGACCAACCAACCATAAATTCATCCAAAAACGGGGCATTTATAGGCAAAGGAGGGAGAAGAGGGCCGCTCCTTACCTGTGGAGTCGGGCGCAAGTGGGGAATGGCAGGGAGATGGCGACAAAATGTCGTAGGTAAGAGCCGAGGCTCGGCAGCAAGGGCGAGAGTCGAGCGGGAGACAGAGCTGTCGAGGGATCACGCGAGGTGACCTTCGCGCAGGGATAACACTCGAGAAGGTATGGGGAGAACCACGCGTAGCTCGAGAAGGTAACAGCTACAAGGAGGAGGCACGCTCGAGCGCGAGAGAAGCAGGGGACGGGAGCCCCCATCGAACGAGCGAGAGAGACAACCAGCCGATCGAACGGGTAGGGATTAGGGCTTAGGATAGATTAAATAAGTTTAAAAAAATATATATATATTATTAATTTTATTAAAAACACGCCCAAAATCGCAATTTCCGCTCCGACGAGCGATCGTCGCAAATCGAATATCAATTTTAGGCGGAAACGACGCTCGGACGCAACGCCGCCGATCCGTTTCGTCATCCAGAGGTCGTTCGGACAGCCTCGTCGACGGTCGCGTCGAAAGTGCGCCAAATCCGGCATTTTCGAAGTCGACTCGACGTCGCTCGTCCGGCATTCGACTTCGGTCTTGGCCCATTGCGAGGTGGTTGAAAGCGTCGAGGCCGTGGTCAGGGAATTTGTGCTTCGGTGGTGCGGAAACGTGCACGAGTGTCATCATAGGTCGCGGTGGTCGTATAGGAACTCGATTTGGACTCACTAGCGTTAATTTCAGCCTACTTATGAGCTAGCGGTACGGAATTTCGTCCGGGATTCCAAAAGAGTGACGAGGTGGTTTCGGACAATCTAAAACGAGGTAGGCCGGATTGCTAGGAGTCTAAGATCGTCGGGGAAGCTCCTAAAGCTAGAACCCTAAATCCTAGGAGGAAAACTTAACCTCGACAAAAGTGAGGTCAACAAAGCAGTCCGCAGAAGCAGTTCAGCGGCGAAGCAGTTCCAAAGGCGCGACAGTTCGCGCGGAACAGGTGGAGCAGTGGTGGTTCCTGCAGTTCTTCGAGTCATAACAGTTCGTAGGGGCGTGCTTCTGGTTCGCAGGGGGTATAGCGATGATTCGCGATTGCTTGCGGGAAGACGTTCGACGAGGTGGAGTTCGTGACCAGGAAAGGAGGCTGTCGTGTGGTTTGTCAGTTTTACAGAGGAGAGATGTTCGCGTGCTGTTATCGCGAACGGGGAGCCTCGTTTGCCCACGGAGGAGTTCGACCGGCGGGGTCGCCGCTTCGTCGCACGAGGATTTGCGACGGGTGGAGTTCGACGGGATGCGGGAAGCGAGCGGCGTGAGTATTCGCGAACGGGGGTTTCGCGGAGGTATTCGCGAATAGGCCGAGAGGGAGTCGGAGACTTGCTCAGACGACGGTCGGCAGAGGTGTTGGTGCGAACGAGATAAGTCTCTGTAATCGGCGTGGTTGACCGACCGCATTATGGTGTAAGAAACTCAGCGAAGCATTTCTCACAGGGGTCTGGATATTCGCCGAGGTGGAGATTTGTTAGGTATGACTCGTATCTCGGGTGACGCATTTCTCTAAGAGGTATATATTCGCCGAGGTGGAGATTTGTTAGGTATGGCTCGTATCTAGGACGTTTGGAGTCTCTTGGAATAAAGAGGTGTGTCTCGCGAGTGAAAAGGAGTATCTCTTGAAATTTAGTGGGTTGAGGGAAATGAGAGTGTTTTAGTAATTTATCTGTGTGGGTTTTATCTATAAATAGATGTGTAACCCTATGGGTATGTGAACTGAACTTGTAACTCCTCTGAAATAGTGAATTCACCGCTCTGCTCCCGAGGATGTAGGCATCTTTGCCGAACCTCGTTAAATCTCTATGTTCTTCTTCTGGATTTGCGTTTTGTTCGCCCTAAATTGCACAACACGGACAAACCTAAATGATTAGATATACACAAAAGATAAGCACATCATTAGCAACACAAAAATCTAACTGGAATGACGTCTAACAAATTCTTAGGTATAAGAAAATGTCTTTCAAGGAGTTCTGTTGAAGGTACTCGTTAAACAATCTGAAACAAAAAGACAAAGCAGCAACCATTGTTCATTAAATGAAAGATGATGCCGCATAATAAATTAAAATTTGTTGGTCCCTTGAAGGACACGTAAAAATATCGTTGGACAAAATTCGCTCAACAATTAATATAAGAAAAGAAACGTGTTTAGGCCGAAAGAGAACATATGCTTCCTTCATCAGTTCATTATATTCCTGAAATTACTTATCATCATCGACATAGTTCTATATTCTCATTTTGCAAAACAATTATTGTTGTAATATCATAATGTAAAATGTACACAACCTCAAAGCATAATGCATCAGGCAAAAATATGCAGGCACAAGCAAAGGTATAAGATCTATAGACATTTAGATTAGAAACATTCACCACTTCAAATGGGTATTTTTTTTTTAAATTGATATGGTAAAAAATATATTACAAGCAAATTCAACAGTGGATAACATCAAATAACGATTATGTAACTTATCATAATTTGTTCAATTATTAAAGAACGAAATGCACATGACTATATGATGACTTTAGCTAAGTTCTAAAAGCTTTCCACAATACAATATATGAATGCAAGACGACAAACTTAAAGGAAATAGAAGATGAAAAAGAGAGGTGTAAGAAGATCAAAAGAAAAACAGGGTTTCAAGCATAAGAGGGGGGAAAGATTACCAAGAAGAGAACGATGAAGGGCAAGTAGCCAAGGAGAAAAAAGTCAAGCCCAAAGAAATTCTTTTATAGGAAAAGACCCTTAGTTCTAGTTACATAAATGTCTCTAGTTAAGACTAGTCCAATGACAAATTAATCAAATAAAAAATATAATAAAATTAAATCAATCTATAAAATTAATAAAATTGATCATCAATCATGTCATCAACAATGTACTTAATGATCAAGTGTCTGTTATGAAATAATATCAGAGGATTTATAGATAGAGAGTAGTTTATATATAAACAAAGCTCATAGTTTGTACCAGTCGTTGGTTCATCTGCAAAGATAACAGACGGGCTTGCTATCAACTCACAAGCAAGTGATAGTCGTTTCTTTTCACCACCACTAATCCCACGAACTTTGGCATCGCCAACAATAGAATCAGCACAATTGATCTATTGTTGAAATATAAGAAACCCAAAGTAAAAAAGAAATAGTTAGTGAAATTTGTATCTACAATCTACGTAATGTATATTTGTCATATGAAATATGCATAGAATATATAAGTGTGAAATGAGGCCTAGTGGGTAAACAAGATGGTTTATCTCAAATTTCATGAGTTTTTTTAGTCACGTATTTTACAATTTCTTTCTCACAATTCTAAAAAAATTATAAAAGCACACACTCAACACAAGTATTTTACAAGCATATTGTAGCTCAAGGTGAAATAAAAACTTTAATTTATGGCCTATTTGGTTTGCTAAAAAAAAATATAGTGTAAAAAAAAAAGCAATGTAAAAGTGATGTATTGTATTTGGAATAGTTTGTAGTTCTTTTGTTTAGTGCAAAATTAAAGCAGGCTTTTACATTTATTTTATGAAAAGAAAAATTAATTGTAAAATGCGTGTGTTAGTGTCAGCAGTCGATGGCGGCAGGTAGCCACGGTTGGGACAGGCGGAGGGTTTAGGGAAGGGCAGCAAGTGGGAGGGAGCCAATGTTTGGCGGTGTGGCCGCAGCGGAGAGTGGGGGACAAGCAGCGAATCCATAGTTCAATTTTAATGTATTTGAAATTCGCCCAAATCCAACAGATTTCAAATGCATTGAAATCAGACTAGAAAAGGAATTTCAAATGAATTGCAACCTCACATTGCATTTGAAATTTTTCCAACCAAATGCTGGATTTCCCAAACCCCTACAAAAGGTAAGCAATGCACTCCTTTTGCTGTCAACCAAACAGCCCCTTAGTTTCCAATACACATGCACCGGAAATAATCCACCTTAGAGTTCATCTTAAAAGAGTCTCAATATTTTATTCTATTTGTTGTTGTTTGAGTTATGCCAGATTAAGGAAATAAAAGATTACATTAAACATGATCCAATTTCACGCCGAAACAACAAACTTACCAGGCCTAGCCTGAACAAGAGATCATCCACATACTTATTCCTCTTCTCAACTGACGCGAACTCTGGCAGCTGGAGCTCCGCAGCTATAGACAGTATTTCTCTCGGTGTCAGTTGTGAGAAGAAAATATCCTCCTGTCTCACATAAGCAATCCTGCCACACAATTTTCTCCATTAATACCAGCAAAAGCAACCAAACACCATCAGCGCAACCGGCCAGCGCAAGAAAACTTACTTGTAACCTCCACTCAATCTAGACTTGCCATTAAAATCCAAATGGCCCGAAAGATGTAATCTCGGTGACGCTGCGAGCTGCCCCGCAAGCACATTGAGCAAAGTAGTCTTTCCAGAACCAGATGGCCCCATGATAGCAAGCAATCTCCCAGGTTTTGCCTCCCCGCTTACATTGGTAAGCAAGAACCTTATCTGAAAGCGCATAAACCAACTTCTAATCTATGGATAAGTGTGCAATTTAGCATCCAAGAATTGAGAGAATGCCAAAAGTGAGAAATCGAGATAACGGAACACGTTACTCGATCCATGCTTTGTCGAGCTAGCATACGCGTCTAGCTTGTAAGGCGACGCAGAGTGCCGAGCTTGGCAAAGCGTTTGGATCAAAAGGGGAAGATATGAAGGCGGGGGTAGCTCACTGTCTTCCCACGCTTATCGGAGAAGGAGCAAGTGATGCCGCTCCACCGGATTGTCACCGGTACGATCTTGCCGGACTCTGCTGGGGCCTCCTCGTCACCGGCGTCTTCCTCCGGTAACAGGGCTGGCCCGGGTCCGGTAATTGCCCGGAAGAAGAAAGCGGCCACCGCCGCTGCCAGAATCCGGCCGAGGATCCTTCCGTCGAAGCTCAACATCCCCCTCTCGCTCCCTTTCTCTCTCTGTGTCGGGAGAGTGACGGATTATTAGCAGAGCGGGGAATGACGACCCAACGACAGCGATAAGACGGCCCGAGTATGTTGCTTAAACCTGACCGGTCCGGTCCATTGGAGAGGACATGAAAATGAGAATATACAAAAAAAAAAAAAAAAATACCGGCACGAATCTCAAAAGATCAAGTAGCTACGATGAAATATTTAGACTATTGAAGTCCCGTCACAAAGTGCAACGTTGATTTGTCAAGTGATCGGTTGACCATGCAGTAAAAATCAGCCGACTAACCCATCGATCGGTGAACTCTCATTGTAATTAATCAGAAGAGTTTGATCAGTTAAATGGACTCCTTGGCGGAAGTGATCTGTTGGTCAGTCGACAAAGCCAGTCAAACAATAGCCATTATTTTTTTGTATAATATTGTATTGTTCATTCCACAAATTCGTTGATTTAGTTATTCAAGCGGTTAAAATAATTATTCTCTCATTTTTATGTAACTATATTTTCAGACACCTATAAGCTGGTGGTCATGACATAAATGAAGAACAGAATATTCTCTCTCACTCAAATCTTCTCTCATTTCTGCTCTAATTCTTGATATGTGTTTACAGAAAGACATTTTATGATTCAACATCTTGAAAGGTGGTGCGGTGAGCGTGGACATGCCGCAGATGAGAAATGAAGCACATTACGAAGGAGATATGATGGAGTTCACATGAGAGTCAGTGGATTGAGAGATTCAAAGACAATTCAAAGAATTGTGGGAACAAATGATTGGCCGATTTGGCACACCCCGGGTCCGAAAGACAGTACACCCCAATAATGCATAACATGATAAAATAATTTGAATATGTTTTGTATTTTTAAAGAAAAATTTGCATCGCAAAAAAATGTAAATTTTATTAAAACTAAAAAGTTCACTGTTACAACTGGATTGAAAATAAAAAATCAAATGAATCAAATAAAAAATGACATGAAACAACTACCCAGATCCAACAAGAAAAAAAGCACAATAGCTAAAACAAATACTAAGGAATTCCAAAACTAGGAAACTAAAATTCAAAAGCTTGCTCCAGTGGAGACGGTCCTACTAGTGGCTGAATATAACCAATTTTGCAAAAATATCGAAAATGAGTTTGAAAAACTTAGTAAATAATAACTTTCTATTAAATCATAAACGACAAGGGGTTATTGGGCATGCAGTATGGATAACAAATAAGAAAAATTATAATGTGCATATGTAACACTGTAATATGCATATCATACAAAACATGCAAGCATTTTCAATCAATTTCTTATAATTTAACTTTTATTTGTATTTATATATACAATCGGTTTTGACAGACACCATGAAACCGAGAAGGCCAACTACCAACCCAAAGAAGCGCAGCGTTTTCTGTAGAGTTGTCATTTTGTGGGCGTCGCTACCCACCTCATTGCAGCAATTTGCTCAAAAATGAGCAACATGCTAATGAGGGTTTCCCGACCCTCGAAAAGATTGAAAAGAAGTGGTACGAAGCCCTTAAAGTGTTGGACAAAGTCAAATTCCTCCAAGTAGGGTCTATCCTTTAGAACTAATGATCTAGCCCTCACTTGGACCATCGTTTTTTTTTAACTTTTGTTCAACTAGCCGAGTAATAGTTTTCTCAGGAATCAAGCTTTGGGTGGAATCATTTTTCTTTTGGTTGTCTTCATCAATTTCGGTTGATTCTCTTTTGTCATCAATAATATGAACTACCTCTGGTCAGTTAATCTCAATGGGGGGTACCTGTAGCACTTGTAGTAAACCATGCAAGGCTGTTAAAGCAAGCCCTTATTTCTTCAACTTTTTTTTCGAGACAACTGATCTATTCATCTTTTTGATGTTTTGTGGCGTGTAATTTTTCTATAGGATCTTCGTTATCGGTGGCGGCACTTCTTGTGAAGACCAAGCAGCTCGTGTTTCCACCATATTGACTTCAGTGAACCCCTCATTCATGTGATTAAGGGAGTCTCTTTCTCTATCTTTCAATAGTTGTCTATAACAACTCTCACTTTTTCTAGTTTTTCTTCAATTGAGCTAAACTCGGGAGTCACATGCTTGCATTCAACATCGATGATTTCCTCCAATGACTTATGCCTCCACACATTTTCATTGAGTATGGGGCGAGATGTCTTTGGTGGCATGTCAATGCATCGTGGGTGGGTATGCACGTAAATGTTTTACTAGTAAGTCATATTAGTGGAGGCCATCTTGGCTTTCAACTGTAATTCCGCATGTGTCAGTAAAAACGTTGTACAAGTTTTTGGTTTTTTTTTTATAGCAAAAGGAATATACTCTTTGAGAATGGTGGCAGTGTGTAATATCCTAAGTCCCAAACAGATTTTGGCGGATACCCTTGATGGGATTACAATAGTTTGTCGGTCCCTCAAATGGAGTTTGGAGGAGACCACAGGTGTGTCAGACTTGTGATATTCGTTTCTTAGTCTTTCTCCCTTAAGGATTTCTTTCTTCCTTCATGGGGAAACAGCATACTCATTATGTGAAACACTTGAGTGATCAATCACTCTCTTTATGAGTGAGCTTTTCAAATATGGAACTAATCATTGAGAGAAACATGCTCTTTTTTCTTTTCTTACTGGTGGTGGAAGGGTTGGGGCAAACTGGCAGCAATCTGTCGGCATATTTTAGGTTATGTATTTTGAAAAAAGGGTCGCCTACAGAAGTTGCCGGCGAATTTTAAATTTTAAATTTAATTTAAATATATATATAATTTAGAAAGTAGCATTTGATTTTGAAAATAATTTTTAAGTTTGAAAAAATTTTAAGATATGAAATCAAACTCACCTCACATCCCAAATAGTTTATATAAACGAGCACAATACCACAAACCGTATATCTATCCCGAAGAATAGACACACTGCTTGATGATGGGGCTTGATTAAATAAACTAGAAGATTTATGACATCCGTTTTGTCTGTGAATCAATTTTATAAGCCGACAAGTTCCCCTGCTTAATATAAAAGAATTAAGAAGGGTTTATATTACCTGAGTTCTTAAAGTTGCCCATAAGGGCAAACCCCTATAATTAATTACATCTTAAATGTCTGAAGACACTTAAGAAAACTCTCGATAATGATCAGTGATTTTACTTTCAAGAATTTCAAAGTTTAAGGTTTTCAAACAATTGTACTTTGGAGATTTCAATAGGGAATAGCTCAGATTTGGAACAGTTTATTCTTAAGTTCAAAGGAAGAGTAGTAGGGGATGTCACAGACCCGAAGTGAACTTTGGTAACTTCCTAACTATCCTATGGTTTGACTTCAATTTGAGAATATTATTTAATGTTTCAATCCTGCCAATTTTAGTTAATTAGGACTTATATTTGTATGACATAATCACACAAATAGTCTCGAAGATATGAGGGTTTATGTCGTATCAAACGACTACCTCGGAGTCTTAAGACCTATTAGGGCTTAATTTGCATAACATGATTATGCAAATGCCTAACGAAAAGTTGAGGATTTATGTTGCACTAGGCAAACTACCTCGAAATCCTATAGCTTGGTTATTTATTTCTAAGAAAGGTTTTGCTGATGTAGACACAAGTTTTGCTGACGAAGATGGCCGTACTACCCACTATGCTCCAAGCTCCTTGTTGTTGCAGAGGTTTTGTTTTAGAAAGTGGCAATCAAGAGATGAGAGAAGTGTTTTGGTTTAGAAAGGTTAAAAATTGAGATGTCTTAGTATTTTAATTAAAACCAATCTTAAAGTTGATTAAGCAAAACCGATTGAGATCCCACGGTTTCGTGATCCCAGCACCACTATTTTCGTCGGATTCACTTAGTCCAAATAAATTTGCTAAACTCAATTGAATGAGTTCCACACCATCATTTAGACCGTGTGAAATCTCGTTAGCAACACGCAGGTTACATCAACCGAGGGATTCCCGATCATCCAATGAGACGTTTTAATTTTAGTTGTAATTGCAGTTTTATTTTTGTTGGTGATTAAATTTTGAGTTGTTTAAACATGCTGGGTTCGATCATTTTCTTGCATTTATAAGTACAGGAAAGTAAGACATTTAACAAATTGTTGAATGTAAATTGCAATAAACTTAAATGTGTACCTGAAGAGTCTTCTTGTCTCCACCAACTGCACTTAAGATGCATGTTACGATATTTAATATTTAAGGACGAGCACCTAGGTAGGGCTAGGGGAAGATTTTGATCATCTACCAACCCTATGATGTCTAAGTTCAGACCCTAGTTGCTTACCAAGTCCTATGACGTCTAGGTTGAAATCCTAGTTATCTATCAAGTCCTATGACGTCTAGGTTGAAATCCTAGTTGTTCTTTAAGGATGATTTTCTTCATCAAAGAACAATGAAGTTCAATTGTTCTTTTAAAACACCCCATTAGGTTGGGGAAGTGCTCGGGGGTTTAAGCATTGAACATCTTCCTAAACACTTTTGGGATTATTTTGAGTCCAAATGAATTTTATCATTCGAATGAATTGATCATCCGGGGTTTAGTTGAGTCTTGACTCTTGCTCAGTGAATTTAGATGTTTTAATTATCTTATGAGAGAGGTGACATTCACTTGGCGTTTCACTTAAGAGTTATGTGGGTGAAAGTCTTTAGGGGCAGGTTAGGTTATTAAGAAACTTAACCATCTTGTTTGAAGTTGAGTTGGTTTTTCAAATTAATTATAATATTTTAGTTTAATTATAATTGTCTTATGTTATTTCAATTTGATTGTGTAATTTCAAAAGTTGATTTAGTTGTTTTTTTTAATTGTTTTAACTTTAATTTTAATTATATTTAATTTAATTGTGCTAATTTGAAGTTGATTTTAATTCAGTGTATTAATTTAATTGTGATTTAAAGTTTGATTAAATTATTTTAAAATTGCTTTAATTTAATTATATTTAATTTGAATTGTTTTTAATTAATCATGTCATTTTAAAATTATTTTTAATTTAATTAATTATATTTTTTAAAATTATTTTTTTATTAAATTATCTTAGAAATTGTTTTAATTTGGTTATTTAATTTATATTAGAAATTATTTTAATTTGATTATTTAATTTATCTTAGTTTTCATTAATGAGTTATTAAATTAACATTAAGTGATATTTGATTTCTATTATTAATTAGGGGTTAAGATTAATAAATTAATATCTTCCAAGATTAAACCCCTTTACTTAATACATTCTCTTTCAATTAACTTCAAATTTTCAATAATTTAAGAAATTATAATCATTTTGCTTATGTTGGAAAAGTGATAAATAGGTTCCTACCCTTTAATTCCGCATGTTTCAATCATCTAAGGATATTAATTAGGATCGTTTATTACCCATTACCCATAATTAAGCCTAATTATTAATTAAGGCTAAATTTCAAAAATTACCATTTTGCCCCTTAGGCTTGTTCACTTCATAATTCATTAAATATAACTCAAATGATTTTAAAATTTTTATGTAACCCAACTCATGGGTCAATTAAAATATCAGAGGAGAAAATGTGTTTTTTCTGAATTAAATTTAATTTATATATTTATTTTAATGAAAAAATGGGGTTTTAATGAAAAATCAATAACTTGACCAAGGAAAGACCTATGACTTTGAAATTTTAACTGGAAGTGAACCTTGACCAGAGGACCATTTATACCAAAGTTGGAGATTTTTTGAGTTTTAATTTAATTATTAGAATTATTTTAATTTCTGGAGTATTAATTCATTTTAAAATATTTTAAAGGTGGAAAAATTAATTTTATATTTTTAGAAAATCTCTCTGTAGTCAAGAAATCCAGAGAAATAAATTTTATATTTTTTTGATTTTTTTTATTTATTAGAATTATTTTAGTGGAAGGTTAAGAAAATTCATTTTTTAAAAGTTAAAAATTATCCTAGGCTTTTAAAAATTAATATCTTAATTTAGAGACTTAGGAAAAATATTTTGATGGTTCTCAAGTGATTAGGAGACAAAATGTGGCATTTTGGTGAATTTTTATATTTTTTATAATTTTTAATTATTAAATATTTAAAAAATGATTAAAAATTAAATTTTTATGAAAAATACAAATTTATTTTTCTTAGTCTCCTCTGATCACAGAGAACTCCTAAAATTAATTTGGTGAATTTTTGAAATGTATTTTGGATTTTATGAATTTTTTAATGTGCAAAATGGTTATGTCCCTTAATTAATTCATTTAATGTGTCAAATTAAGTCTAATTGATTTGAAATTTTTATGTGAGGTTCCCCTGATCCTAAGACAGTGGAGAGTTTATTTCATGTGATTTAGATGTGTGGTCTCTCCTAATTAATTAAAATTAAGTTTTGAGATTTTGGCTAAATTATAGTTCGCTTGATTGAAATAAATCATGAGATAATTTTCTAATGTACCTTTGTTAAAAGGAGACACATCCTAATTTTTCTAGATTTTTCTAAGCAGCATGATAATTTTTATAATTATTATAATAAAACTAATACATAATATTGAAAAATAGATATCTCATCATGGAGATCTTCCCTGACTTTGGGAAAATCAGTAAAGAGCCACTATTATGCATAGAATAACATACCAAAATTTCAAGTTATGGTGAAGCTTCTACATGCATGAAGAATTATAAGTTTGAAAACACCATTTAATTAATTAAAAATCAAATATGAGTCAAATAAATATTAAATCACTTCTACAGTATTCTCCTCATTTCAGTGAGCAAGAGGGTATTTTTATTTTATTTTTTGGAGTTTTCTAGGCAAAGTTATGATTTTTTTAAGTTTAGGTTCAAAATAAATAAAGAAAAATCTCTAATTTCCTCACTTGCCACCTCATCCTCGTACCAAACCAGCGGAAAAACAGGTGTCACGGTCTGATTGGCTGGCGCGGTTCTGATTGGCGGCTCACCATCGGACGACTACAGTTCATCTTCTTCCTTTGGCATCCACTCAAAACCGTCTACATTCAAACCTTAATATTTCCCTCGATTCTCAACGAAATTAAGTGAATTTTTTTTTAAAATGATCGTCTAATCGAGTAGCACACATCTATACGGTGATGATATACTTAAAGCACGTTAAAATTTACAAAAAATTAAAATAAGCTCGGTTGGAGGGAAAAATTCGATACCTTCGTCCAAAAGGTGAGGCCTCAATTGGAAATGGTTTGATTGAGCTTAGAAGTGCTTGGAGAAACTTTGAGAATAATTTGGCAGAGTCTCCCCAAGATAATCTCTTTTTTTTCTTGTCTTATGGCCATGAAGGTGGGGTTTAAATAAGGAAGGTTATGGTGGAGTTTAGGTGACCATGGGGGTTGGCTAGTGGGTTCAAAATGTGTGCTTAGGTGGAGGGGAGGTCAGAACTTGATTTTGGTGAAGTCAATTTGGTTATGCCATGTGTAAAGGCATGGGTTTAAATGGCATGGGTGTAAGTGACATTTTGGGTCAATTTAGGTCAATTCATGGTTTGGGCTTGATTCACTCACCAAGGCTTGATTTGGGCTGATGGGAGATCAATTGGGTTAGCCCCCTTTAGGTGGAGAAGTCCCCATCCAAGGTGATTAGGATAATCATGGGTAGGGGTGTGACATAAAAGTGTTAAAAGGCTTTATTAAGAGAGTTGGAAAGTGATTCATCATTCTCCCCAAAATGGTATGGTGACATGGAAATGGCTTCTATGGCTTACATGTGGCTTGAGAGTGGCTTATGGCTCACTATGGCTTGGCTCGGTAAATTTCATGGAAATGGATTTTTGAATTAAGTGGTATTTTTGTAAAGTTTGTCATGAGGCTACATTTGGTTAATTTAATCATGCCACATTGAACTTTAGGTGAATGATTTTGATCAAAATGATGATGTAAATAAATTGTCATGTGGGCTTTGGCATGGGTTTTGGGCTTTTGGAATTAATTTAGCTCATGGGCTTGATTTTGAGCCTTTTAAATTTGGGGTGAACTTGGGCTTGAGTTTGGGTCAAAATTTGGGCTAAGTGAATGTTGAGTTTGGTTTAGGAAAGTGTTATGAAGAGTTTGGAAAAGATTTGGAGTGATTTTGAATTGAATTGGATGATCAATTTGGTGGATTTAGACATAAGGTCAATTTTAAGCTTTAAAGGCAAATTTGGAATTTTTCATCAAATTGGGTTAAATTGACAAAATTGAGGTATGTGGTAGTTGAACAAAATGATGTGGAGAATATTTTGGAATTTTTGGGATTTTTTGGGACTTTTTGGAATTTTCAAAATTTTTGGCTATGAAGGGCATTTTGGTAATTTTGGGGGGTTTGGGAGTAAGTGGTCAAAAGGCTAAACTAAAGGCTCGAGGTGGTTTAGAAAGAAATTTGGAGTCAAACAAAAGTGTCCGGGGTCATTTTTGATTTATGTGGAATGTTTTATGAATCCCGGAGCGTTTTTTAAGTATCGACTATTTTGGCCGCGAGGGGCCCAAAGGTAGCTCGGAATTATGGCATGTTCTTGTCAAACTTCTCATTTTGACGAGAGGAACACTCTGGAATGATTTTTTTTGGAGCCTGGGTGACTGTGAAGTTTTGAGTTTCGGGGCCCTTTTTAGGGGCAATTTGGTAATTTAGGGAAAGTTTAGGGGTCGAGAGTCAAAAATTAAAATTTTGGCAAAAATGAAGATTGATTAGATGTGAGTAAAATGAAACCATTTTGGTTGAGCCATTAAGCCATTTTAAGCTCACAATAGCCATGAGATGACTCATTTTAGGTACTTAATATGTTGTTCCTAACCCTCTTAGCTAGGGCCTTAGGGGTTGCGGTCCATCCATATGAGTTTCCTACATGAGTCAGGAAGCCAAGTTCGGTAAGAGTGATTTTAGGGTTTGGAATGTGTGTGAGAGTGTGGTGTGTGCAGCAAGACCTCACCAAGACCAGGCCACCCAGGGTTATCTTAAGGCTTGACCATCCTATAGGAACTCATCCTTGTCTTTCTACACATTGGTCATAACCTTCCTAGTAATTTGGAGGTTGATGACCATTCATGTAGAATTCTAAAGAGAGTTTAGATTTGGTTGAATTTCTAAATGGTGGTTTCCATTTCTAGTCTTCTAGGATAGTCAAGGAGAAGTCCCATGGCTAGATCCTAAGCACTAGGAGGAAAGAAATACCTCACCAAAAATGAGGTCAACACAATCTAGCGAACATCTTCCTCATCGTGAGCGGCAGACAATGGTTAGAACAGGATCCCTCCTAAGAGAAGAGAGGTCTCAGGGTGTCCCATTTTTAAGGCTCATCAGTTTTTATACTATCAGCTTTATTTTACTTTTTGTTCGAAGTGAAGCGGCCTCTATTTCTCCCATGTGTACGGGTCAGCGGCATAGGCTTGGAGCTGGACACAATCTTAAATACATACGGCAGCGGAGCACAATCTCCTTCTTCCTCTTCTACGACGGATTTCCCTTTGAGAACAATTTTCTCAGATTCAACGGTAAGACAAACAATGATAGACTTAAGGGTCCTCTTGATAGCAGAAGTCTTCTTAACTAAAGTCCTCTTTAATGAAGGGAACTCCTAGTCATATTTTAGGTTGAATTTTCTCGGCGGCTATACAACCTCTTGATAGCATCCAGGAAGCTCGTTTCCGCCGTCGCCGTCAATTCTCTTGTGTCATTTGATTGTCGACAATGTTGTTGAGGAGTCGCCACTCTGTTATCTATCATATTGCACTATTCTCCAAGTAAATTATTCTTTTGGATTATGTAAATGATCCTTAGATATTAAAAAGCTCGGAAAAGAAAGAAAAATGGCTAATTAAAATAGAAAAATAGTAGCAAATGAAATGTCGAGATTGTGGTGAACATTACGGAGAAAACTCAAAAATGTCTAATTATAAAAATTCTCATATAAAGACGACCACACGGAAAATCTAAAAACCAGAGATTTATTTATTTTATCTATTCTTAGTTCTTTATTCTCCTATAAGAGCAAGCTTTTATAGTTAATTACATCTGAGACAATTAAAAATGCCTAAGAAAACTTCTAATTAATATTAACATTCGTTCTCTAAGAAATTTTTAAATATCAAGATCAAGAAAAGAAACATCAATGTTCAATCCTTGGGGTAATAAGTTTCTAAGTGTCATGTATTACCCTAAAGGTTTAATTTAGTTTTTTTTGTCATTTTGTTTTGTTTTATTGTTGTTTTGTTGTCATGTTATGTTGTTATTATTTGATTTTGGGTTTGATTTTAATTTTATTTATTTTTGATGTTGTTTTTTTTTGTAGTTGTTGTCTTATTGTGGTTTTGGTTTTGATTTTATTGTTATTATTTTGTTTTGAAGTTTCTTGTCCAGTCTTCAAAATGTTTCCTTGCAAAGCAGAATTAGTACACCCTAATAACATGCAAAGTAAATCCAAAATGGAACTTATATTCATCCTGCAAGAAAAAAAATTCTCGCAAAAGGAATAATGTCGATTTTATTTCTCAAATTGTTGATTTAGTTGGTTAAATTTTAATTTTTGGACAACCCGATCAAGATGTTCATGGCTCTGTCGTCCCAGTGTCGTCGGCTGTCTTGATCTACTTATTCCGAAAGGTGTTTAAACCAAGACCAGAAGACTCTTATCAACAACCACGGATTGCATCATTCATGAAACCTTCGTATATAAAAACATACTATATTTCAAGTTGCGTTTGACGATCTTTGTTGATTAATGTTTCATTTAAGTTTTAATATCTTTTGTCGGATTTTAAAGGTTAAAATATTTTAGGTTGTTTAAGATTTATTAACCAATTAAATTTTGTGATTATGTTGTCAATTATTCTATTTTAAATGATTCAATTAAGATCGTTAAATTTATAGAATAATTCAGGTTCAATTTAAGTAGAACATAGTGTAAGGTGGTTTTAGATTCAACTTAAATAAAACCTAAGGTTTGATATTACTTAGATTCAATTTAGATAGAAACTAAAGTATAAAGTGACTTAGGTTAAATTTAGGTAGAACCTAATATATATGATGATTTTGGTTCAATGTTGGTAGAACCTCAGGTATTTAAGTAAAACCCAAAAATATAAGATAAATTAGGTAGAACTTAAAGTTCAATATTGCTTAGATTCAATTTAGTTAGGCTAAGGGATAACATCTCTTAGGTTCAATTTGGATTGAACTTAAGATTTGGGTAAAACCAAAAAGGGTTGAATATTAATTAGATTCAATTTAGGTAGAATCAAAGGCTTTGATTTATTTAGATTCAATTTAGGTAGAATCTAAAGTATAAGGTAACTTTGGCTCAATTTAGGTTGAATCTAATGTATAAGATGGTTTAGATTCAATGTTGGTAAAACCTCATGTTTGATGTTATTAGATTCAATATGTGTAGAATCTAATAGTTGAGATTTAGTTTTAAGTTTAAGTTGCCTAAATTTTAAACTGTTTTAAGTCCAATTTAAATTGAACCTAAAGTTTAAACTATTTAAAGTCAAATTTGGTTTATCTTAGGTTCAATTTGAGTTGAACCTAGGTTAAGGTTGACTTAAGTTCAATTTGAGTTGAACTTAAGGTTTATGTTGACTTATGTTCAATTTTAAGTTGATTTAGGTTCAATTTGTGTTGAACCTAATGTTTAAGTTGTCACAGATGATCCTTTTGGATATGTCAAGATTGAAATTTGGTTACTAGATCAACCAGATCACATGTTTTTACTTGTATTGTTTATGTTCACCAAGAGAGAGTTCGGAGATAAAATTACAATTGTCTATTTTTTGTGATTTGGGATGGACAGACGTGATTAATCAGTTCAATTAAACGTTGCGATCGTACGACCCACCCAACGAACAGTGGAGACAATTATTGCATGTCGCATGTAAAGCACAGTCTGTTGTGGAATCCCGATTTTAAAAAATCTAATTAATTCATTAATTATATAATTAATTAACAATAATTATAAAATATAAAAAATATAATGCAAATCTCAAAAATATAAAAAAAATTATGGGAATCACTCATCTCACTGAGCTCTTCCCAACAAAAATAGAAGCCTCAAATTATATCATATAAATTTTCAAAATACCAAAAACAATTAAATCATAATTTAACCTTAATCAAATATAATTAGAACCCCAAATTTCTATGGGATATTTTTTAGCTTCAGGTGGACCATTAAAAATTTCCCAAAATTTTTGAACCTCAAGTTGAAGGTTTCCCCAAATTTATCCTAAATTCTTTAATTAGTTTAGTTAATTAATTAATTTGGATTAATTAATTAATTAATCTAATTATACCTTAAATTGGCCTTGTCTTAACTCTAATTGGGCTTCCTATAGCCAAAATTGTGGACTAAGGATCTAATTTTTAAAAATTAGGGTAATTAACTAATTAATTATTTAATTAACTAATTGATTGAATAAAATGTTTATAAATTCTAGAAAACAACTAATTATAAATCTAAATGCGATAAAATTTTCTCCATAACTGTTGAGCCCATCTCTAACACTTTAGAAACATTTCATATTTTCGTAAAATATATTTAATTTTATATTATAAAATAATTCAAATTGACATAAAAAATTTATGTCTATTCTCTTTGGTGGTCCTTCACCTAAAGGTAAATTTTCTAAAAATTTTAAGCTCAAGAAATATAAAAATTAATTAAAATTTGTAAAAAAAAATTAATGGAATATTAAAATCCAGAAATTTAATTTTAATTAAAATACCCTTAAATGAGCTGAACTTATAAAATCTAGAAGAATTAATTTAACCAACCAAATTGTATGGAATTTTTACTATAGATAATTCAAGTTATGGAAAAAAATAAAAAAAACACCAAGAAAAAAATTTATTAATTAAAATATTGTCTGAATTTTAAATTTTCAAAATTTGATATAAAAAATAATTAAATTATAACTTAATTAATGTAACTACAAAGTTAAAAAAAAATAATAGTAGATTAAGAAAATATTCTTAATCAACCTGTAAATTTTCAAAATTTTAAAATTATTTTTTAATTTTTAAGTAATTGGATTAATTAACTAATTAATTAATTATTAACAAAAATTCAACAAAATTCAAAAAAAAAATCTAAAATTTATTTTCTAACCCTAAATGGTATTAGAAGAAAATTTAATGAAGATTTGAGATACGATTTGGACAATCTTAAGTGAAATAAATATTTAGTAATAATTAATATTAATCGAAGGAATTAGGAGATAATCCTATAATTATCCTCATATTCCTAAAGCTAACTCTAAGGTTCCTAAATGGAGTTTAGAGAGCTCAAACTCTAATAAAAATTCATGAAGTTAATGAATTAAATCATAACATAAAGTAGTCAAACTTTAAGGAACTTAACTCAAAATCTAACACCATTTCACTTTGGATTCCATACTAAAACTTTTCAGGTCTTAAGTTGATGACATAAGGAATCAACTCACTTAGAATGAGGGTCTGTTTGGGGCACCTATAACTATTTGAAGAAGCTGGTGTGCAACGATTGTAGAAGAAGCTGTTGCGAGAAATATTTCACTATTTTGATCTTTATATAATAAATAAATAAATAAATAAATGGCTAGACTCTAAGATATTAATTGATTGTTTAATAATATTGACTCGTTGTTATTAAATTACATATACTAATATTGTATTATTGTATGTTTGACATGTTGAAATTCTTGAACAACTATAAGTAGTACATTTCTCATTACAAAGCATAACACAACTTAAAAGTTTGAAAATATATTTTTATAATTATTCTAACTAAAAAAACTAGACCTCATTTATAACATTATCTTTATTGCAAAATAGATTGCATAAACCCTTTCAAAGATTGTAATTAAGAAATCGATCAAAGATTGAGCTAGTAAGGCTTTTTCAAGATAAATTCAATACAATTTCATTTGAGACAAGAGTATTATATTTTTTTTATAAAAAATACAAGAATTATTCACAGGTCTCATTCGATTGCTCATAGATGCAAAATATGTTTTAGAAAGTGAGAATTTCGTTTGCTTATTTTGATATTGAAATTGAAGCACTCATTTTGAAGGAAGTTTTGAGGAGGTTTGTGAAGTTAGAACTCAATAATAGTGTTTATTTACATCCAAAAAAGTAATGATATTAATAAACTTATTATTTTGAAAGCAATATTCTTAACTTCAGAAAAACCAAATGAAACCTTTCCAAATTTGACATGCAAAAAAAATAAAAAAAAATAAAAAAATAAAAAATAAATAAAAACATCAAGACTTGGCCTTTATGGTAACCTTTTCTTTCCCCAACTTGGATTATAATATAACACAAAAAAAAAAACTGCATAAAAGTAAATTAGATAGCTACAACTAGAGCATAAGAAAGACATTATACAACAACAACAACAACAACAACAACAACAACAAAGCCTTAATCCCACTAAGTGGGGTCGGCTACATGAATCCTTTTTCTCCATTGCATCCTATTTAGTGTCAAATTTTCATTTAATTCTAATAAATTAAGATCATTTTTTATGCAATAAGCCCAAGTTTTCCTAGGTCTACCCTGCCTTTCTTAACATAAGTTGTATTTAAAACATCTACTCTCTTAATCGGATCATCAGGTGGTCCACGTTTAATGTGACCAAACCATCTAAGGCGACTCTCTCTAATTTTATCCGTCACTGGTGCAACACCAACCCTATTACGAATATATTCATTTCGCATTGTCTCTAAGTGTAAAGACACTCATCCACCTAATCATTCTCATCTCGGCAACACTTAACTTAACATTATGCTTCTCTTTTAAAGGCCAACATTCAACACCATAGAGCATTGAAGGACTCACCACCATCTTATAAAATTTTCCTTTCATTCTAAGCGGTACTTTTCTATCACACAATAGGCCGGACGCATTCCTCCACTTCAACCAACCAACCTAAATTCTACTATTAACATCCCCATCTATATCACCATCGCTTTGAACAATGGACCAGAGATATCTAAATCGTTCACACCTTTTCATAATTTGATCACCCAAAGTTACACTACTGTCACTAGACCTACTATTACTAAAATTACATTCCATGTATTCAGTTTTAGTTCTACTCAAACAAAGACCTTTAGACTCCAATGGAGACCTCCACAATTCAAGTTTTTCCTGGACTTTTTCTCTTGTCTCATCCACAAGGAGGATATCATCAGCAAAAAACATACACCAAGGTATATCCTCTTGTAAATGCCCAGTAAGACCATCCATAAATAAAGCGAAAAGATATGCGCTTAAAGCCGATCCTTGATGTAAACCAACAAAAATAGTAAAATATTTGGTCAATCCTCCTTCAGTTCGAACACATGTAACAGCTCTAGCATACATATCTTTAATGACTTGAATATAAGTCATATCAACACCTTTCTTCTCAAGGACTCTCCAAAGAACATCTATAGGAACCTTATCGTAAGCTTTTTCTAAATCAATAAAAATCAAATGTAGATCCTCCTTATTATCTCTGTACTTCTCCATCAAACCTCTCGATAAATGTATAGCTTCCATGGTAGACACACTTGACATAAATCTAAATTGATTATGAGAAACCTTCGTAATACGTCTTAACCTATATTCAATTACCCTCTCCCATAATTTTAAATTATGACACATCAATTTAATTCCTCCATAATTTGGACACTCTTGTGCATATCCTTTATTCTTAAAAATGGGGACCAAAATGCTCTTTCTCCACTCCTCAGGCATCTTTTTAGTTTTTAAAATAATATTAAAAAGTTTAGTAAGCCGAGGTAACCCCCAAATCACCTAAACATTTCCACACTTCGATTGGGATATCATCGGGTCCTACAAACTTTCCCCCTTAGTTTTCTTTAAAGCCTCATCAACTTCTTTTTTACTAATGCGACGGTAAAAATGAAAAGTTTTATTATTATTAATGATATTAAGATCACTAAGTTCGATCGTACTTTCAGTATCTTCATTAAAAAGTTTATCAAAATAACTCACCCACCTATGTTGAATATCATTTTCTAAGAAAAACACTTTTTGATTTTCATCTTTAATACACTTTACTTGAGTTAAATCTTTACCTTTTTTTTCTCTTTGTTTGACTAGTTTATACATATATTTTTCACCGTCCTTAGTATCTAACATGTTATAAAGATCACTAAAAGTAGAATTTTTAGCGTCACAGATTGTTCTTTTAGACTCCTTGCGGGCCGTTTTATATTTTTCCCAGTTCTCTATGCTTTTACATTTAAACCAATTTTTATAACATAACTTCTTATATTTTATCTTTTCTTGCACATTATTATTCCACCACCAACTATTTTTATTTATAGAATTTTTTTCTTTTGATTCTCCAAGTACATCTTTAGCCACTTGTTTAATTGTATTAGTTAAATTTTCCCACATAGCATTCGTGTCTTCATGAACATCCCAAATATTAAAATCTTGAATTTTATTCATAAAAATAATTTTATTTGTGTCTTTTAGGTGCCCCCATCTTATTCTACGATGTTAAATCTTAGTATTCTTTATTTTACAACTCTTCATCTTAAAATCTAGAACTAATAATCGATGTTGGGTACTTAATTTCTCACTTGGAATGACCTTACAATCCTTACAATCTCGACGATTTCTTCTTCTCATAAGGAAATAATCAATTTGTGTTTTATTAGATCTATTCTTTTAAGTAATAAGATGCTCATCTCTTTTCTCGAATAAAGTATTAGTAATAATCATATCATATGCTAAAGAAAAATCTAAAATGGCTCTACATTCTTCATTAATTGCTCCATAACCGTAGCCACCATGAATATTTCTGAAATCTTCTACCACTCTACCGACATGTCCATTTAAATCTCCTCCAATAAAAATTTTTTCTTCAAGGGGTATCAAGTGTATTAAGTCTTCTAAATCATTCAGAATTTATCTTTAGCCTATATCTAAACCAACTTGAGGAGCATAAGCACTTATAATATTAAAAATCTTAGTATCAATAATATTCTTAAGTGTGATAATTCTATCTCCAACTCTATTAATTTTAACAACATTACTTTCAAACTCTTATCTATAATTACACCTACACCATTTCTAGTACGACTCTTACCAGAATACCATAGTTTAAAACCTAAGTTATCAATCTCCTTAGCTTTTTCTCCAACCCATTTAGTTTCTTGAATACATAAGATATTTATCTTTCTATGGATCATAATATCAACCAATTCCATTAATTTACCATTGAGAGTACCAATATTCCAAGATCCTATCCTAATATTAGTATCATGGACTAACTTCTTTACTTGCATCCTCCATAATGTGGAAACCCTTGCTTATTTGACACTACACCAGGGCGCCGGTGTAGCAGCCCTTGCACACTTTCCATTGTATTCAGGCCATACAGCGCATCGCTTCTAGGGGACGCCCTAGCTCTTACACAATGTTCAAAAGGATTCATGTCATGATTTGTTCGACAAGTTTTATCTTTGGCTGTCGACTACCTAACGCAACCCAACACTTTTCACATCCGGTCTTGGGACCGACAACGACAGTGTTAAGAAAGACATTATATTTAAAGAAATTAATTATAAAAAAGAGTGCCCTAAGAAAAGATGTTGCAAATTAAAAGGTGAGAATAAGTTGACATTTCATGAAAATCATTGAGAGGTAAGTTAGAAGGGACATGGTATAGTATTTCAAGGGGTGGATCGAGGTTAATGTTGATGGAAGTTTTAATGAACACACTGCGGAAATAGGGGTTGTATTCAGAGATTGTTTGGGTCACTGTTTGGCATGCATTACTGCTCCTTCTACCCAGTTTCTCCTCTTGTAGGCACAAATATCATTATGGTGAAGAAATATTTTTTGGAAAATGAAAAAAAGTAAATATCATTGAGACATATAACAATAATAAATTTCATAGTTTTGCAAATATAATGATAAGAAAACACTTAAGTGATATAGTATTGTAACTTATGTATTAAATAAGAAAAAATATTAAAAAATTTAAAATAAGATAAAAGAAATCTAGAGAATTGACTAAATTATATGCATTACTAGTACAAATGGCAATCTTAATTAAAAATAAAAATATTGTTGAGATAATTTATAAATGAGAAAAATAGAAAAAGTATGATTTTCTTAAAAGAGTTAAGCGAATAAAATCATGAAATATAGAATAATTAGTTAGTCTAAAAAAAGTCAAATGAGCACTAAAAAATGAATAAATGAAAAAGAAAATATTACTTGAAATATAGAATGATTAGTCAGTCTAAATAAAGTCAAATGAGCATTAAAAATAAATAAAAGAAAAATAAAATATTACCAAGTAAAATGCTAAAAAATTTGGAGACTTATGTTAGCTACTAAAAGCTTTTTAGTTAACAATTTTTCTACAAAAAATTGTATAACTTAAGAGAATGTTACATTTTTATAACAAATAATAAGAGAAAAAAATGGTAAAATTATGAAAGTCATATGATAATCATGTTTAAGACTGATTTATGCTAAAAAGATTGCTAATTTTACATATTGGAATATTCATGATTGTAAAAGGAGTTTATCATCAACATTGAACAAAAATATTATAAACACGCGGATGATTTGAGAGCAACTCTCAAGAGACGTGAGTTTTTTTACATAAAAAATTTAGAAAAGAGAAAAATTATATGGCCCTAATTTAGTTGAAATTATTTCACTAATATAATTTAATTATTACAGCTGACACTCTTTCTTGTCATACGAAAGGGCATTAATATAATATAAGATACATGAATCTTGAAAGATTATCTTTAATGATAGTAGTGCAAGTCTTAAGTGCTTCAATTATCATCAGTAAGCATTATCAAGCTTGGTCCTACACTCAAGGAATGCATTTATCAAGCTTGGTCGTATTAAACGTATGTATGATAAAGCTCTAGTTAGTAATTGTCACCGAGTGAACCAAGAGTTTTAAATTCCTAAATGGATGTATCAAAAATTAACATTATATCTAATGCAAATAATACAACAAGACACATCATTTTAAGCATCCATTGTATTCAAGTTCATAAAGAATAGAGAAATATATGGACTCGGTGACAAATACTTCTCAGAACAGCATCATACATATTATACCATCAGCATAGCTTTAACACATTTTAGTTGCCTTAAAGTATAAAAAATTAGTTCTCATGGTACTTAACAATATGCCTTCTGACCCACAATTTTATATTATGATATTTTTAATTTAATTGCAACGACGCCAAAAACTTGACCCCGCTATATTATATGTATAGAATTGTAATTATTTATTTTGTGAATGCTACGTAAGTATACGTATCGTATCAAGTAATACGGGGCTACTAGTGGAGTCACGGTTATCGATCACGCGAGGGAAAGAGAAAATTAAATAACAACTAATTTTAAAATAATAATAATAATAATTTTAAAATAGTATACGAAAATTTGGAATTCTAAATTTAAGCGCAATAAAGTAAACTAAGTATTTTAATTAGGTAACTTAACTAGGTAAAAAATTAATACGTATTGAAAGTGCGGGAAATTAAACTAATTGCTAAATAAGTCTTAACTATTCGAAAAAGTATCTTTCCCCTTGTTTAGAAATTTAAGTGATTGATGAATTTAAATAGATAATTTTAAGGTATTGTGACAAATAGGAGCATTCCTATTCTTTACCCTTTAGTCAGGTGTAAAGAATATTGACTAATCCTATGTTTGATTGCTGAATCTGCGGCTAGGTACGGGAGGATACCGATTGCCACTTCGAGCTCCCACGTTCCCCTCGCACGAGGGCTAACATCTACACTTCGGCTCTCGAAACAATAGGACCGAATTGAATATTTTAGTCTGTCACACTAAAATGCTCGATTCTACGCCCGATGATATTATTTCCCTATTTATTTGCACCTTCCTTCCAAGGCTTTTGAATTCCCAGAATATCGGATATAATTTTTACTATAGTTGTAAATCAACACATTTTAACAAATCAAATGGCCGGTTTGAAAAGTAAATTAAGTTTTAAGTAAAAATTATCACAATTTATTAATATATAAAAGTTTCTCTATTTTAATTTCATCAAGTCACTTAATTTCATAAACGAGGAGAAAGACTAAATAAACTACTCAGAATGCATGGGAACTAAACTAAGCATGGATTTCATTTAAAGTTAAAAACAATAAATACAAATACTTATCTTGATTTATCCCCAGACAGACTCCTCGTAGTTCCTTTGACTCTTCCTTCCAGTACAGCACGACTCACTAATTACTCACTAAACTCACTAAAGACTCACTAATTATACTAATTAAGATTCTAAAGACTGCTCACACACTTATAACACACTTAGAACACACAAAAAGACACAAAAGACACACAAAAACTGCACACATAGAGGCTGAATTTCGGCCTCTATATATAGAGGTAAGCAAAGGTCCAAGAGGTGTGTAAGCATCTCTTCAAAAGGTGTCCAGGTTCAATGTATCTGTGCCATTTGAACTAGCTCACCGTCGACGACAAACTACCTCGCTGTTGGCGAGGCTTCTAGAAAGTCTTTGAACCGTGCTATCTCGCTGTCGGCGGGCTCGGGCTCCCTGTCAGCAAGACAGTTATAAATCCTTCAGAGTTTTCTTCCTCGTACCCTCGCCGTCGGCGGGCTCGATCTCGCCGTCGGCGGCTCAACACAAATTGCATTATTTTCTTCCTTTTTGCTCCAAATCCGCTCCTTTTTATAATTTTTGCTTTTATCACCTAAATTCTCCATTCTGCAACAAAATAAAGAAAATACCTTTCTTTAAAGTGCAATTTCATAAAAAATAGGTATGAATTTCTTAATAAATTTTTCGGTGATCAAAATCCCCAAACTTACTTATTACTTGTCCTCGAAGTAATTTTAGTACTACATAAAAATAATGATTTCTATAGTAAGATTTTTCAATTCAAATAAACTATGAATTAGATTAATTAATATCATAATAAAGTTAAATAAAAATAATTCATGTAATTTAATTAATCTTATAGAAATAAATTATTTAGTTATCGAGTCTAAGATTTCTAGCTTACTTATTCATTTCGGGAATGACTATATTTAAAAGAATAACTACTTAAGATATTCATATGATAAGAAATTCAAGAAAACACTATTAGGTAAAATTCTAATCCATAAACATAAGTTTGGAAATATCTAAGTTTTTTCCTTTAGGTTAATTCAAATGAAGCCAATTTTTGATAAGGCATCTCCTCAAGCTTCTCCTCATTTTTCTTTTTCTTTTTCTTTTTCTTTTTCTTTTTCTTTTTTTTTTTTTTTAATGAGGATTACTGTATCTGGAGAGCCTGTTAATAATTTTGAACTTCATTTTCATCTTCCTAAATTTAAAACTTAGAAATATTTCTTAGCTTATATATACTTCATAGTTTTTACTTCATTGATTTTCAATCTTTTCTTTTTCACTTGAATACTTAAGAATTTTAATTTTAGAATATAGTTTTCCTTACTAAAAATAATTTACTATATTCTTATTCTCTTTAACCAAATTTTTTATTCTATTTAATTAATTAAAGCACTAGAAATATTTCATTTAACCTTTTATAATAATTAAATAAAATAATTCATATTAATTAAATTGAAAAATTTGCTATAAAAATTATTTTATAATAATTTGAAAATAGAAATTGAGAACAAGTTAATAACTAAATTTGTATTTTACTCCCCCCAAAACTTAAATTTTTATATCTACTCTAAATAATGAAAAAGGAAAGTAAATAAATCATACCTTTGAAGTTTATGTATTTCTCTTTTTTTCTTTGAAATTTTTGCAGGCTTTTTCATTTTTCATTGAACACTTGTCTTGTTAGTATTCTCCAATATATATAACAATTTAAAGAAAATGCGAGTGATAAAATGCGAGATAAGTATTAAATACAACAATTAAAATTAACTCTACACTACACATATGAATTACTAACATATTAAAAAAAAAATTAAAATTTATAACTATTAACAAACATATTAAAGAAAAACTAACATTCTAATTAACAGAAAATTTGCAAATAACTAATACATAATCAAACAAACACAGCTCAAGCAAAATAATCAAACAAACATCTAAATTCAAAATCCACATAACTACAAAATATTACAAACATAATAAAGTCTTCCAATAACATAACATCACATCAAAACAAACAAAACAAAGTCTCTAATCTTATAAATCAAAGTCCCAGGTCAAAATCTAATCGTCGCTTTTGTCGTGGAGCCATTTCTCGATCTGTGAAAATCATGAAAATTTTCACTAAACTTAAAAATAATACTAAGAAGGCTTCCTACAACATTTATAAGCAATTTAAATCAAATTCCATGGATTTCCACCGAATATTTCTTCGACATTTTGATTTTTCCCAAAATTTGCAATGTGGTGAAAATATATGGTGAAAATCAAAAATTTTTGCATATGAGTGAAGCTCTTACCAAGGGAAGATGAAATCCGGTGTCAAAAAGTGTTGAAATCGCTTCAAATCCAAGATCTCTCGAAGCCACTAGGTCGGTTTTTGTGAAAATGAGAGGTTGGGGATGATGAATAGTGTTTTTGACCGGTCGATTAAAGTGTTTTTCGTGACCTCAGCTGTCGGCGAGATTTTTCTCGCCGTCGGCGAGCTAATATTTTTCGGAACAAAAAATTCTCGGGAAAAATCCGGCTGTCGGCGAGAAATTTTGCTCTAACCTTCGTCATCGGCGAGATCGATCTCGCTGTCGGCGGGATTTTTCTCGCTGTCGGCGAGATTCCAAAAATTTTAAATTTTCGAAATTCGTCACTCATTTTCGTCCTTGATTTTCCTTATATTATATTTCCGATCACATCATTTATTAATTTAATATGAAGATTAGCTACTTATACACAAACAAATTCACACAACACAACAAATTAACTTTAATGTTGAAATCCATGAGATGTACAAACTAACATAATTTTAAACTCTATAATCAAACTTCAATTCTCCAATCCTTACTACTAATCGAGCATCGCAAACCAATCCACGACACACTAAATGCTGATACAAAACTATGACGCATATCTCGATTAGGTTTGAGATATTCGAATCATAACTCCACACATAATAAAAATCTAAATCAAATCGAATAACATAAACATAAACATACTATGGAAATCTTTACTACTACTCTTCGATGTCGGAATCTTCATCTTCTACGATATTTTCGATATGACGATGATGCACAAATAAGTTATAGAAAGGCACTGAAGGGAAATTCCGAAGCGGATTCTTCGGTGATCCAACCCTATACATCGCGATAAATGAAGAAAGCTAGCTTCGAGGTGTCCGAGAATGATCAAAGTGTTCCTTCATCCTCCGGTCGATGTGATCAAATAAATCGGATATATTGTCGATTGAATCTCTCACTTTACTGCAGTTCTTTCTCCATTCCTTTAATTTTCTTCATAAGTAACTCCATTTTATCCGAAATAGGCCTTCTTATAGGATTGTTACGTGAAGCTCTATCGAGAGATAAATGTAATGTCTTCATTATTGTCCAAAGTAGGGAACATATACGTAGGATCAAGCGGCTTCCAAGGTAACGAGAACCTTTTCCCAAGCTTCATAAGAAACACAGTGCTGGCTGCATAATGCAAAAATAGTAGATGGGTGTCTGAGTCCGTGAACTAACCCATGCACGATTAAACCCAATACGGACTTAACAATTATTGATCCGACATCAATAGGCGATCCATTTTGAATACAATAATTCAATATAGCGCATTCCTTCGAAACCTTGTTTACCCTCATAGTAGGTAACAATTTAGATAAGATGAAAAAGTGCCGAGTGCTTTGAGACGGGATTCAAAAGTGATGCGAGAAACCGACATACCCGTCTTCACGCATTTCCCGATCTTCGGTTCATCGGTCGGATATCTAAATATCTCATTCATATTATATCGAGAAGGCACAAAATTTGAATAGTGACATACGGGGTGTTTTCTATAGAGAATAATTCATTTACTCTTGATGGAGTAAACGTCACCCATCTTCCTCGGACGTAGACATTTCCATTGTTGATCGCATGTAAGTTAGAGTAGAACTCTTTCACAAATTTGGAATAACAACGGCGGACGTAGTGTAACAAAATACCTCCCGGTGCCTGCTGCGCGATCGTTTCTTCTATCTTCGTAGTGGAATTTTATAATCCTCGATTGACAAATCCCGTTCCTTGATAACTCTTTTCTTTACCAAAACCTTGTTGAAGATCCGTTGCGCTTCCGCACTCACAAATTTCCTCAGGTTAAACACTCCGAGAATTAGAGGAATCTAAGAATTTGGAGGCCATTATGGTGAATGGAATGAATTCTAGTGAAGAAGGCGGATCTAGAATGATTTAAGAATGGGTTTTCACAAAGGAATTGGTGTTGAAAGCTGTCAAATCGGCATTCAAATTATAAATAACTCATCTTTATAACTTCCTCGTTGTCGGCGAGAAGTTTCTCGCCGTCGGCGACTCGGTTATAAAGCTGCCTCCCATGTTCTCGGCTGTCGGCGGGGACGTTTCTCGGCTGTCGGCGAGCTCGATAAATAAAGCGAATCTAATTTAGGCGCGAACCTCGGCTGTCGGCGAGTATCGACCTCGCCGTCGGGGAGATTCCAAAATAATGTCGATTTCGCTCTAAATCGAATAATTTCTTTTCTTATCATAATGGTTCGAATATGTGATGATTCTTAATAATAATTGAGTAGTAAAGTTTCAATAATATAGACTAACTATTAAGATACAATAAAAATAGATGACTAATATGGGTTGCCTCCCATAAAGCGCTTGGTTTAACGTCGTCGGCCCGACCTAATTTCAATTATTAATCAGGTCGACTAAGCATTAAAACCTCTTTATAGTTAGGTCTTATACCTTCGAAATATGGTTTTAATCTATGTCCATTAACTTTAAATTTATGTCCAGTTTTTGGATATTCGATTTCTATAGTTTTGTATGAAAATATTTGAGTTATGGTGAAAGGTCCTAACCATCGAGATTTCAATTTTCCAGGAAATAATTTCAATCTAGTATTATATAACAAAACTTCTCATCTGGTTCAAAATTTCTCCGATTAATCTTCAGATCATGCCATAATTTCATCTTTTCTTTATAAATCCGATCATTATCATATGATTCATTTCTTAATTCTTCAATTCATTTAATTGCGGCAATCTTTTCTCACCGACTTCCTTCATATTATAATTAAATTCTTTAATCGCCCAATATGCTTTATGTTCTAATTCAATTTGGTAAGTGACATGTTTTTCCATATATAAGCCTGTAAGGAGTCATTCCAATCGGAGTTTTATAAGCGATCCTATAAGCCCATAATGCGATTATGCTAATCTAATAGACCAATCTAACTTTATTTGGGTTTACGGATTTTTCTAAAATACGTTTAATCTCACGATTAGATACTTCGGCTAATCCGCTAGTACTGTGGATGATAAGCAGTGGATATCTTATGAGTAATATTGTATTTTTCTACTAGTTTGTGAATGTATTTATTTTTAAAATGAGTTCCTCCGTCGGTGATAATCACTCTCGGCATTCCGAATCTAGTAAAAATATTTTTCATCGAAATTTTGAAACACTCTTAGCATCACACCTAGGTAAAGCTTGTCCCTCGATCCATTTGGAAACATAATCAACAGCTACTAATATATATGAGTTTCCAAACGAAGGAATAAAAGGTCCCATAAAATCTAATCCCCGAACATCAAAAATTTTAACTTCTAATATAAAATTTAGAGGCATTTCGTTTTTCTAGATATATTTCCTACTCTTTGACATTTATCGCAAGTTTTAATATATCTGTATACATCTCTAAATAGAGTAGGCCGAGTAAAATCCAGATTGTAGAATCTTATAAGCGGTTTTATCGGTCCAAAATGTCCTCCAAAATCAGAATCATGACATTTTTGAATAATTGGTTCAGTTTCTTCATAAGGTACACATCTTCTAATAATTAAATCCTTACATTGCTTATATAAATATGGTTCATCCCAAAAATAGGTTTTCGTATCATGGATGAATTTTTCTGTTGTTGTAAAGTTAGCATAGGTGGTAAAATATTACTAACTATATAGTTTACTATATCAGCATACCATGGTATTTTCCACTCATTGATATTATATAGTTGTTCATCGGGAAAATTGTACTATAATTTCATTTTCAATATCGGATAATTCATGATTTTCTAATCTTGATAAATGATCCGCAATTTGATTATCGGTTCCTTTCTTATTAACGATCTCAAAATCGAATTCTTGCATTAATAGCATCCATCTAATTAATCTTGGTTTGGAATCTTTCTTTTGCATTAAATATTTGATAGCGAGAATGATCGGTATGCACGATACATTTTGTTCCAATCGAGATAAGGTCTAAATTTATTAAAACCATATACTACCGCTAATAATTCTCTTTACGTAAGCTGTATAATTTATTTCGGCATTATTTAGAGTTTTACTTAGCATAGTATATAACTTTAAAAATCTTTTCATATCTTTGCCCAGAAGCTGCTCCTACGAGCATAATCACTAGCATCACACATAAGCTCAAATGGTTTCTCCCAGGTTAGGTGAAACTATTATAGGTGCTTGTAATTAATTTTTCTTTTAAGAGTTCAAAAGCATTCGGGCATTCGATTGTAAATTCAAATTTCTTGTCCTTTTCGAGAAGTTGGCATAGAGGTTTAGTAATTTTTGAAAAATCTTTTATATAGCGTACGTAGAATCCGGCATGTCCAAGAAAACTTCTTACCCCTTTTACCGTAGTTGGAGGTGGTAATTTAGCTATAACTTGAATTTTTGCGGGGTCCACTTCCATGCCTTTTTCCGAAATTTTATGCCCTAATACAATGCCGCCCGTAACCATAAATTGACATTTCTCCCGATTTAGAACTAAATTTGTTTTCTCACATACTTCTAATACTTTTTCAAGATGAGTTAAGCATGTGTCAAATGATGTTCCAAATACGGAGAAATCATCGATAAATACTTCCATTCCATTGTCGATTAACTTACTAAATATAGACATCATACATCTACGGAATGTTGTTGGTGCATTACATAATCCAAAGGCATTCTTCGAAAAGCGAAAGTTCCATAAGGACTAGTAAATGTAGTTTTCTCTTGATCCTCGGGAGCAATTTGTATTTGATGATAACCGGTGTATCCATCTAGAAAACAAAAATACTTATGTCCGGCTAATCTATCTAACATACGGTCTAGAAATGGTAAAGGGAAGTGATCTTTCCTGGTGGCGGTATTTAATTTCCTATAATCGATACATATACGCCAACCGGTAACTTGTCTTATAGGAATAAGATCATTATTTTCATTGGCGGTGACGGTCACTCCTCCCTTCTTAGGAACACGATGAATTGGGCTTACCAAGCAGCTTGTCGGAAATAGGATATATAATACCATTATCTAACCATTTTAAAATTTCTTTCTTAACTACTTCTTTCATTATCGGGTTTAATCTCCTTTGGGGATGCTGCTTTAGGTTTATGTTCATCATCTAAAATAATTCTATGCATACGGATTGAAGGACAATTCCTTTAATATCTGCAAAGTCCAACCAAAAGTTTTCTTATATTTTTTTAACGTTTCTAAAAGTTTTTGTTCTTGAGATTCGTTTAATGCGGATGAAATAATAGCTGGTAAAGTTGAAGAATTACCTAAATAAGCATATTTCGAAATGATCGGGTAATATTTTTAGCTCGAAGTTCGGGAGGTTTAATAATTGATGAAACTATATTCTTGTCGGTGTTTTCGGTATTATCCAAAAATTCAAATCTTTCCTGAATATAATCTAATTCTTCATTATTATCTTCAATTAATTCAGTGTTTTCTTTTTCTAATTTATCTTCGTAATGTTCCTTAAAATGTTCGCGTTGTAAGTGTTCAAGTATTTCCATCCGAAAACATTCATCATCTTTTTCTAGCGCAGGATATTTCATTGATTTTGCAATATTAAATGTAACTTTTTAGTCATTTACTCTCATAGTTAATTCTCCTTTACGAACATCAATCATAGCTTTTCCGGTAGCTAAAAATGGTCTTCCTAAAATGATAGGAATTTCTTTATCTTCCTCCATATCTAAAACAATAAAATCTACTGGGAAGATAAATTTATCCACTTTTACTAACACATCTTCAATAACTCCCTTAGGATAGGTAGCAGAACGATCGGCTAATTGAAGGGTTGCTTGAAGTAGGTGTAATTTTTCCTAATCCTAATCTCTTAAAAATCGATAGAGGCATTAGATTGATGCTTGCTCCTAAGTCACACAAAGCTTTTCCATAAAATTTTTCTCCTATAGCGCAGGGTATAGTGAAACTACCGGGATCTTTCAATTTTTCGGAAGCTTCTTCGAATAATAACTCTACACTCTTCACTAAGTGCGGCTTGTTTCATTATCGGTGAATTTTCTTTTCTTATTTAGAATATCTTTCATAAATTTTACATAATTTGACATCGATCTAAAGCTTCGACAAAATGTATATTGATTGTTAATTTCTTTAATATTTCAAGGAATTTAGCAAATTGTTTATCTTTTTTATGTTGAGCTAGTCGTTGAGGAAATGGTGGTGGAGGTTTTTCAACAGAAATTTTCATAGGTATTAAATGATGTTCTAAGTTTGAATCTTGTTGAAGTGTTTCCTTTTCAATTTCCACTTCCTCTTTTTGGCTTTCAAGTTCTTTTTGAATTTGAGGTTCTAATTCTTTTCCACTCCTTAGTTGTATTGCTTTAATTCCTTGATCTTTAGGATTTATTTCCACATTACTAGGAAAAGTTCCAGGTATTCTATTATTTAGCGCAGTAGCAATATGTCCAAGTTGAGTTTCAATATTTTTAATAGATGTTCCTTGAATTTGTAGTTGATTTCCTTGAATTTGTAGTTGATTTCCTTGATTTTGTAGTTAATGACCCATATTCAAAATTAATTCATCCATAGATAATTTCTTATCTTTGAATTGAGGGTTATTGTTATTAAATCCAGGTGGGTAATTAGGTTTATAGTTTGGATTTGCTTGATTAGGTTGATTCATCCATTGTTGATTAGATGTGTTATTCCAATTAAAATTTGGATGAGTTTTCCAACCAGGATTATAATAGTTTGAATAAGGGTTATTAGTTCTATTATTAATAGCATTTAAAGTTTCATAATTAGATTGAGATTCTATGATTTGTCCAGATGAGTTTTCTTCTAAAGTAGGAGAGTAGTTCATTCCAAAATGATCTAATTTCTTAGATATAGCAGACAATTTGAGAAGCTAACATAGATATTGCATCGTTTTCATGAATGCTTGGCTATCTTTTTCGGATTTACTCTATCAGCGAGGCCATTGGAAATTATTTGTTGCCATTTCTTCGATTAGTGCATAAGCTTCATCAAATGGTTTAGACATTAATGAACCTCCAGCAGACGGAATCAATGATTGTTCTTAAAGATCCTACTAATCCATTATAAAAGGTTTGAATAATCGACCAATCGAGTAGCGCATAATGTGGGCATTTCCTAAGAAGTTCCTTAAATCTCTCCCGAAGCTTCATATATTGATTCTCCATCTAGCGACAAAAAGAAGTTATATCATTTCTAAACTTAGCGAGTTTTAGATGGTGGAAAATATTTGGATAGAAATTTTTGTGATAATTCTCCCCGAGTTTTAATAGATCTAGAGTGCTTAACGAATTTAACCACATTTTAGCCTTATCCCTTAATGAAAAAGGAAAAAGTCTAAGTCTTATAGCATCGTCAGATACTCCTTGATATTTAAAAGTAGCACAAAGTTCTAGAAAACTAGCAAGATGTAAGTTAGGATCTTCAGTAGGTGAACCACTAAATTGATTGTTTTGTACCATTTGGATAATTGCGGGTTTAAGTTCGAATGAATTAGCAGCTACATCGGGGTTTTGAATAGTTAAATGAATTTCATCGATGTAGGGTTGGCATAATCTCTTAATGGTCTTTGTTGGTTCATATTTTGAATTTCAGGAATATTTGTCATTTGTGTTAAATTTATAATTTGTTTCTTTTATTTTCTAATTCTTTTAATTGTACGTTCTAATTCAGAATCGTAAGGTATTAAATTTTCGTTTCCAAATTTGCGCATACAATTTTAGAATAGATATTAATTTATTTATTATGATTATTTTAAAATAGTCCGTTACTCTAGTAAATTTTTCTTACTTTCCCCGGCAACGGCGCCAAAAACTTGACCCACAATTTTATATTATGATATTTTTAATTTAATTGCAACGACGCCAAAAACTTGACCCAGCTATATTATATGTATAGAATTGTAATTATTTATGTTGTGGATGCTACGCAAGTATACGTATCGTATCAAGTAATACGGGGCTCTAGTGGAGTCACGGTTATCGATCCCACGGGGAAAGAGAAAATTAAATAACAACTAATTTTAAAATAATAATAATAATAATTTTAAAATAGTATACGAAAATTTGGAATTCTAAATTTAAGCGCAATAAAGTAAACTAAGTATTTTAATTAGGTAACTTAACTAGGTAAAAAATTAATACGTATTGAAAGTGTAGGAAATTAAACTAATTGCTAAATAAGTCTTAACTATTCAGAAAAAGTATCTTTCCCCTTGTTTAGAAATTTAAGTGATTGATGAATTTAAATAGATAATTTTAAGGTATTGTGACAAATAGGAGCATTCCTATTCTTTACCCTTTAGTCAGGTGTAAAGAATATTGACTAATCCTATGTTTGATTGCGAATGCAACGGCTAGAGTTTGGGAGGATACCGACTGCCACTTCGAAGCTCCACGTTCCCCTCGCACGAGAGCTAACATCTACACTTCGGCTCTCGAAACAATAGGACCGAATTGAATATTTTAGTACGTCACACTAAAATGCTCGATTCTACGCCCAATGATATTATTTCCCTATTTATTTGCACCTTCCTTCCAAGGCTTTTGAATTCCCCGAATATCGGATGTAATTTTTACTATAGTTGTAAATCAACACATTTTAACAAATCAAATGGCCGGTTTGAAAAGTAGATTAAGTTTTAAGTAAAAATTATCACAATTTATTAATATATAAAAGTATCTCTATTTTAATTTCATCAAGTCACTTAATTTCATAAACGAGGAGAAAGACTAAATAAACTACTCGGAATGCATGGGAACTAAACTAAGCATGGATTTCATTTAAAGTTAAAAACAATAAATACAAATACTTATCTTGATTTATCCACAGACGAGACTCCTCGTAGTTCCTTTGACTCTTCCTTCCAGTACAGCACGACTCACTAATTACTCACTAAACTCACTAAAGACTCACTAATTATACTAATTAAGATTCTAAAGACTGCTCACACACTTATAACACACTTAGAACACACAAAAAGACACAAAAGACACACAAAAACTGCACACCTAGAGGCTGAATTTCGGCCTCTATATATAGGGGTAAGCAAAGGTCCAAGAGGTGTGTAAGCTTCTCTTGAAAGGTGTCCGGGTTCAATGTATACGTGCCATTTGAACTAGCTCGCCGTCGGCGACGAACTACCTCGGCTGTCGGCGAGGCTTCCGAAAAGTCTTTGAACCGCGCTATCTCGGCTGTCGGCGGGCTCGGGCTCGGCTTGTCGGCGAGACAGTTATAAATCCTTCAGAATTTTCTTCCTCGTACCCTCGCCGTCGGCGGGCTCGATCTCGCCTTCGGCGGCTCAGCACAAATTGCATTATTTTCTTCCTTTTTGCTCCAAATCCGCTCCTTTTTATAATTTTTGTTTTTATCACCTAAATTCTCCATTCCTGCAACAAAATAAAGAAAATACCTTTCTTTAAAGTGCAATTTCATCAAAAATAGGTATGAATTTCTTAATAAATTTTTCAGTGATCACCTTCTTAAGATCAATAAGAGTTATATAAATATTTTTCTCTATCTTCTCCATTAATCATCTTAACACAAAATATTACTTCTATAATAAATCTCTCTAGAAACAAAACCAAATTCTTTCTATCAGATTGATATACTTTTTTAAAACTTATGCTTCATTATTCTATCCCACTATTCTAGTGTATAACTAACAAGTTTGATATTTCTATAGTTAAAGTAACCTTGAGGTTTGCTGACTCATTTTTGATGAAGTCTTCCCTTTTCTCTTTAGTGCTTAGGATCTAGCCTTAGGCTTTTTCTTTGACTATCCTAGAGGACTAGAATTGGGACCCATCCTTTAGAAATTCAAGCCACTTATTAACTCCCTGCAAACCCTATATGCTTGATTGTAAACCCCCAATTCACTGCCCCAAACACTTGGAGGGTTGAGATCAAATGTGGAGGTTTAAAGGATGAGTTCCCTATAGAACTCTTTGGCCTTAGGATTACCCTGGGTGGCCTGGTCTGGTGAGGGCTGACTTACACATACACTACACCTTCACACACACATTCCAAATCCTAAAACCCACACTCTCACCCAACTTGACCTTTTGACTCATGTGAGTAATTCATATGGATGGTCCCTAACCCGTAAGCCCTTGGCTAAGAGGGTTAGGAACAACATGTTGAATGCCTCAAATGAGTTCTTTCATGGCTCATGTGGACTTAATATGGCATCATGGCTCAACCAGAATGATTCCATTTCACTCACACTTGCTCAATTTTTATTTTTTCAAAATTTCAATTTTTGACCCAGGGACCCAGGACACTTTAACTCTATAAAAGCCGTCGACTACCCAGAATTCTTCAAAATTTCCAAATCACCCAAAATTTCCTAAAATTAATCTCAAACATTTCCCCACTACTCAAATTGACCATCTCCAACCAAATATACCAAAAATTTCAAAAATACCCCCAATACCCTCCAAATTACCAAAATGCCCCTCTTGACCAAAAAATCCAGAAATTCATAAAATTCCCAGAAAATTCCAGAAAATCTCAAATATTCCCAATTTCACTTTGTTCAACTACACCATGGGCCAATTTTGTCAATTTAACCCACTTTTGTCAAAACCCCTAATTTGACCCATTTTCACCCAGAATGAACCCGATGTCAAACCAAATCACCCCAATTGACCCCAATTTTGGTCCAATTCAATTCTAAACTTCAATTCGATATCCCCGATATCAATCTAGACCAAATCCAAGTCAATTTGGTTGACATTTGAATCTAATTTCACTTTTAAGCTTAAGGCCCAATTTTGGCCCATGACCCAAACTTAGCCCAAACCAACCCAATTCAATCCCAATTTGACCTAAATATTTTCTAAAACCTTCCTAACATCCCCAATAACAAAACACTAACATAATTTGCCCAAAATTTGGACCCAAGCCCTACTCAATTTCAACCCAAACCCAAAATCCCTTAAATGGGCCTACACGCAAACCTAACCCAAATAGGCCCAAATCCCAAAATCAAAAAAACCCAACCAAAGATGAAACCTCTTTGAAACACTCCCATAAACATTTCTCAACATTAATTTTACATCAGTTTCAACATTAGCCCAACCTTAGCCCAAGTTAGTGCATTTTAACCTATTTTGACCCTATCACTAAAGAGACCCAATTTAGACTCAATTCAATTCCAAACCACCTCAAGCTTGATCCAAATCACTCATGACACATCCTTAAACTAAACCCAACATTTATTTGACATGGCCCTTTGCAAAATTTTCATCTAAAAGCCCACTTCCAAAAGACATTCAAAAGCCGATTCATAACCAAGCTCAAAAGCCCAAACCCATCCTAAAGCCCACACTACAATCTCATCTCATCCTCACTTAATTAAAATCATTCCTAAGTCCTAAATCAGCAATCAAACCTTTCTAAACAAAGCCATATGACAAATCATCCAAATTTTACACCAAAATACCAAAATTCCTTAAACCCATTTCCATGAAACCAAGCCAAGCCATCCTAAGCCATAGGCAAGCCATAAAGCCATGCACAAGCCACATGGGATCCATAAAAGCCACTTTACACCTCACCATCCCATTAATGGTAAAAGGAGAGCCTTCTTTCTTAAACCTCCATTAAACCTTTTTAACCTTATTTATGCTACACACTAAACCATGTTTAGCCACCTCACCATGGATAAGGACTTCACTACCCTAATTCAGCTGACCCAAATGATTCTCCCTCAGTCCAAGGTCAAGCCTTGGATGGTGAACCTAGCCCAAAACCAAGTGTTGACCCAAACCTAGGCAAAATCACCCCTTTCCCATTCCATTTCAATTCACCACCTTTACACAAGGCCAACTCCAATTGACTTCACCATTGCCAAGCCCTGCCCTCAGCTGGTCAAGATGGTGACCCATGCACTGGCCGGCCGGCCACCCTGCCGCCGGAAAACTCCATGGCCGAGACCTTGGGAGGAGCCCAACATTGAAATTCTCCCTTGCTGAGCTGCCCCATGCCCAATGGCTGCCATGGCTGTTCTTCCCTTGACCTAAGCAGCTGATCCGAACCATCAAACCCCCCTGGGAGGCCCTCCAGCCACTCCTGATTTAAACACCACCTCCTCTCGGCCAAGGGGGGCATTGAAAAAATCATACGAAACTCGGCCAAAATCATTCCAGACTCTCCCTCACACCTGGAGAACTTGATCCCCACTGAAATCCCCCTACCAATTCCTCTCTGTGAGCTCAATTTTAGAGTTGAAATTCAAGCCCAAAACCAGGACACTTCACCACAGTGAGTCAATCCTCAAATTGATTGACCCTACACCTTCACCAGACCAAGAGGAGAAGTTTCCCGGTAAAAGCCCCCTCACCGGTCCGGCCATTGCTTCCGGCCTCCATGCTTTGTGATCGGGCTGTGGTCACTTTTGTACCTAGGCAATTCACCGGGCCGAGGGACTTCATCTGGAGCTTGCTTGGATCCAATCGAACGTGACACAACTCTCAGATCGAAGCTTCACTTCTCTGAGCAAAGGTATGAGCTTTCTCTTCCTCCCGAGCTTCTGGAGATTCTCCATTTGATATGAATCGATTTCAATGCATGTTTACCGTATGGATGTGTTCGTCTCTTCAAGATGAATCCATAGAGCATAAGAACACAAAAATCCGTTGAGAATCGAGTGAGTTCTTAGGGTTTTAGTGTGGACGGTCACGGGTGCACACCAGTCGTAGACGATGACCAGGAGCCGTTGGATCGCGCATGTATCGGATGGACGGCTCGAATCACGTCGGATCGGAAGATGTTACGTGAAAGGCGGGCCCCGGGATGGCTGACTCAGATGGCGGCGCCCAATCACAGCGCGACACGCACCCATTCGGAGCTGCCAAGATTGACGCGGCGCCGCGTGGATAAGTAGAAAAATAGGGTTATTTTCCTATTTATTAAATACCCAGAACTTCAAAAATGCATAACTTTGTGTAGAAAAATCCTAAAAAAAAAATAAAATACCCTCTTGCTCAGTGAATAGAGGAGAATAATGTGGAAAAGAAATCAAGTCATTTCATCAAGTATTTTATTTTTAATGATTTATTTACTCTCTGTGGTATTTTAATTCTCCATTTGCATAGAAAATTCACCATGGCATGAGACCATAGGGCTTTTGAAGCCTCTGATCCAGGAAACATTCCCTGAATTTTCCAAGGTCAGAGAGCCATCCTACGAGAAGTTATTGATTTTCCAAGTTCATGTTACTTGTTTTGAGTATTTTAATTCCAATAATTAGCATGTTCAGAAATAAATTCTAGGAAAATTTGGTGATGTTTCTTATGACCAGTGGAACCTAGGAAAAATAGTTTTTGAGTTAATTCACATGGAACAACCTTAATTGGCCTAAACACCCAAAATTGAACTTTAATGAATTAGGGTTAACTACACATCAAATAAAATTGAAAATAATTCTCCACTGATCTTTAGGATCAGAGGAACATCACATAAAAATTTGAAGTCAATTGGACTTGATTAACCCCACCAAATGGGTTGATTAAGCCTCTTAAGCAAAATGTATAAAATTAAACTTTAAAAATTCATAACTCACAAAATACTTTTCAAAAATTCACAAAAATGGTTTTGGAGCTTCTCTGATATCAGAGAAACTTAGAAAAATTAAAATTGTAATTTCTAAAAAAGTTGATTTTTATCATTATTTTAATATTTTTAATAATTAAAAAAATAATAAAAATCATAAAAATATTAAAAATCACCAAAATGTCACATTTTGAATTCTAATCACTTAGGAACAAACCAAATATTTTTTTTAAGTCCCTAGGATAAGATATTGAATTTTAAAGGCTTAATGTAATTTTTAAATATTAAAAAATGTATTTTCCAACCTTTTCACTAAAATAATTTCAATAAATCAACGAAAAATCAGAAAAATATAAAGTTTGTTTTTCTGGACTCCTTGAGGTTAGATAGATTTAAGAAAAATATAAAATCTATTTTTCAACTTTAATTTTATTTTAAAATTAATTAATACTCAAAAAATCAAAATAATTCTAATAAATAAAATATAATTCAAAATATCACCAAAATTGGTCTAAATGGTCCTCTGGTCATTAAAAACATCCCATAATTTTCTTAAGGACAGAAACATTTCCTTGGTCATGTTATTGAATTTTCCTTGAAAAACCCTATTTTCCATTAAAAATAATTACATAAATAAATTAAATACAGAAAAATCACATTTTCTACTATAATGTCTTAATTGACATGTGAGTGAGGTGACATAAAAATTTCAAGTTCATTTGAGCTTAATTTAGTGAGTTATAGAATTATTAAGCTTGAAGGGCAAAAGGGTAATTAAAAATTTCAACCCTTAATTAAAATGTTAGGATTAATCAAAAAGGGGAGAGTAAAATATTTGATTTTAAACTGATTTTGGATGATTGAAACTTAAATGATTGAGGGTAGAAACCTACTAACCATTTCAAAAATAATTAAAATAAAACTTTAATTAATTAATTAATTGAAATTTTGGAAGAATAATAGAAATTAGAATTATTAAAGTAGGGATATTATTAAGAGGATATTTATTCTTTAATTTAAAAAAATCCCTAAATAAATCACTTCAATAATATTTAATTCTTAATTAAAAAAAATTAAAATAATAATCCAAATTAAAATTAAACTAAAATTAAATTAAATTAAATTAAAATTAAATTAAATTAAATTAAATTAAATTAAAATTAAATTAAACTAAATTAAATTAAATTTAAATTTAAATTAAATTAAATTTAAATTTAAATTAAATTAAATTAAAATCAAAATTAAATTAAAATCAAAATTAAATTAAAATTAAATTTAAATTAAATTAAATTGAATTAAAATTAAAGTGAATTAAATTAAATTAAAATCATTTAACAACAAACCTAAATGAAATCATTAAGAATTAAATCTAAAATAACTTGAACACTATTCCAAACTTAAACTAATTTTTTATAATTAAGTCAAAATTAAAATTAAATCATTAAGTTTAAATCATTAAAATACTTAATAAGTTGATTTGCCCTTCTAAAGCTCTTATTATTATAACTCTTAAATGAAGTATCAAGTGAAGTGTTACTTCACTTATAGGATATTCAAATGTCCTAGTTCACTAAGCAAGAGGACAAAACTTAAACTCCTGGATGATTAATTCACTTGTATAATTAAATTCTCTTGGACTTAAAACAATCATAGAGGTATTGAAAAGATGTTTAAGACTCGTCTTAAGCACTTCCTCAATATGATGGGATGTTTATAAGAACAATTGAACTTAATTGTTCTTTGGTGAAGAAAATTATCCTTAAACCAAAACACAAGAACCTAGACGTCATAGGAGATGACTAGCTATAGGATTAGAACTTTGGTAGACAACCAAAACCTTTCTCTTAGCTTTACCTAGGTACTTGTTGAAACATTTAAATGTCTTAACATGTGTTTTAAGTGCATCTTGGGATGACGGGGAAGACCCTCCAGGTACGCTTTTATTTTATTGCAATTTACTTTATTGCAATTTACTTACATGCACTGTACTTTACTTTTCTTGCATGATAAACAATCGTTGCATGAAAACCAAAACCTTTAGGATAGTCCCTGAACAGAAACCAAAACTAAATTAAAAGTCATTACAAGATAAAAATCACCACCACAACATTTCAAAATATAAAACAACTCAAAATTTAATCACAAACAGAACAACAAAACCACAATTGCAACTAAATTAAAACGTCTCGTTGAATGATCGAGAATACCTCGGATGATGTAACCCACGTGTTGCTAACGAGATTTCCCACGGTCTAAATGAAAGTGTGGAACTCATTCAGTTGAGTTTAGCAAATTCATCTGGACTAAGTGAATTCGATGAAAATAACGGTGTCGGGATGACGGAACCGTGGGATCTTAATTGGTTCTGTTTAATCAACTTTAAGATTTGTTTTAATTAAAATATAAAAAATACTTGGATTTTAAGATTCTCTCTAAACCAAAACACTTCTCTCATCTCCTGATTTATGAATTTTGAAACCAAACCTCTACAACAACAAGGAGCTCGGAGCATGGTGGGCAGCTCGACCATCGTCATCAGCAAAACTCGGATCTACTTCAGCACAACTTTCTTAGAATTAAATAACAAAGTGATAGGACTTTGAGGTAGTTTGCCTAGTGCAGCATAAATCCTCAACTCTTCGTTAGGCATTTGCATAATTATGTTATGCAAATTAAGCCCTAACCGGTTTTAGGACTCCGAGGTAGTCGTTTGGTACGACATAAACCCTCATATCTTCGAGGCTATTTGTGCGATTACGTCATACAAACATAAGTCCTAATTAATTAAAATTGGCAGGATTGCAACATTAAATAAACTCCCAAATTTAAGCCAAACAATAGGACAGTTTGGGAAGTTGCCAAGATTCTTATTGTATCCTCAGCTTCTCCTACTTCTCTTCCTTTGGACTCCTAAAAATAACTGTTCCAAATTTTGATCCATTCCCAATTGAAATTTCCTAAAATCCAATCCTTTGAAAACCTTAAACTTTGAAATTCTTGAGAGCAAAACCACTGATCATTATCGAGAGTTTTCTTAAATGATTCCCGTCATTTAAGATGTAATTAACTATAGGGGCTTGCCCTTATAGGGAACTTTAAGAACCCATGTAATATAAACCCCGCTTAATTCATTTATATTAAGCGAGGGAACTTGTCGGCTTATAAAATTGGTTCGTAGACCAAACGGATGTCACAAATCTTCTAGTTTATTTAACCGAGCCCCATCATCAAGCAGTATGTCTATTCTTCGGGATAGATACACGGTTTGTGATGCGGTGCTCGTTTATATAAACTATTTGGGATGTGAGATCGGTTTGATTTCATATCTTAAAATTTTAAAATTTAAAATTATTTTCAAAATCAAATACTACTTTCTAAATTATATATATTTAAATTAAATTTAACATCTAAAATTCGTCGACAATTTCTGTAGGCGACCCCTTTTTTTTAAAATACAACACACTAACCTAAAAATATGCCGACAGCTTCTGGCGACTCCGCTGGGGACTAGTTCCTCTCTCCATTTTTGATTAGATGTTTTTGCTTTCATAAATCGGTAGTGAGTCCGTGCCCCTAATGGACCAAAACTACCATTCTTCCGTTGGAATACCCCATTCATTTCTGTCTTGAACGAGTATAGCCAACTTCTCTCGGATTTAGGAGCCACTGTTTAGACACCCCTAAATAGAAAGGTTTCGAGATCCTTTTACCTCTTTTCTGAGGTGGGGTCGACCCCCAATAGTGTTAGTCTAGGAGCGGTCCTTCTAGTCGAGAAGTCTTGCATAAGACTTTCTCTTCCTTTCCAATTCTAAATCGCGTCCTTTACATTTTCAATAACCTTTTTTTTAATCGTTTTGTTTCTAACAAACGAACCTTCTAACAAACAATCTCTTTTGAAAATCACAAATACACTAAGATAAACGAAAATGTGTTCGGACTCTTTCTTTTTCGTCCTAAACTTTACGATGAAAAGAAGTATAATTCGGGACTGACATTCGGAATCTGCCCTACAGAAAATGACTGCCCCAAAGCTGATCTTCTCATTCACCAATGGAATGGACTTCGCCATTTACAAGGATGAGCTGCCCGACAATGGAATCATCCGTTTCGGACAAGGATTTGGCAACACAGATTTTAAGTTCGCTGAAGTCACTCTCTTCACACTAATGGACAAAGTGTCAGAAACTGAAGAGCCCGTGATTGAGTTCAACCTGAAGTCGGCTCAAGAATTCCCTCCCCTGCAAAGGGTTCCAGATGAAAGGAGTACCACTATTCGTAGGAGGACTGTCATCTCTACCCCCACCGGTCTAGTCATCTCAAGGCACCTACCCGACTTCTGCCAAACTGAAGGGGAAGGAAATTCAAGTCTGTGATGAGCCTGCCACCGTGGAGGGTGCAGACTTTGCTACAATACCATCTATTTTTTAGATTGGGTCCAGTTTAAGAGTTGCACCCCTAACTCGGACTCAAAGGAAAAATAGAAGCAGGAAGATCGCCAAGAAAGCTAGAGCTGCTGAAGTTGCTTTTCTAGAAGAAATTCCCGCAGAAGAGAAGAACTGCTCGAGTATATACCTGCGTTAGAAGGGAGCGAGTTTCACCCCTCTCCGTCGAATCGGATGAAGAGGATGTTCGTAAGATCGCCACCGTATTACCCCGACCTACATACTACAACAATTACAAGAGGAAAAGGGATAAGACTACGCCATTGGCTTGACTGCAAGCTGTTATAGAAAGATTGGCAAAGAAAGAAAGATGCCCTGTATCAGAAATCTTAAGAAGGATAGGACGGGTGCCAGCTAAATACCGTCTCGGACCACGAATAGAGCCTGTTGCTGCCACAGAGAATCTAAAGAAGAAGATAAAAGCCAGTCCACCTGTTGTTGTATCGGGTCTACAAATTAGGGATGATACCACCTTCCAGCATATAGCCGACAGACCATCCGGTCCTAGGCTTTCGGCTGCAAGAAGGATGGTGTGGCGACCTACTACCGCCGCCTAAGGCCAAAACAATGTCCCGAGAAGAAAAGTCTCGCCAGAAACTTGAATAGAAGAAAGTGCTACTGCAATAAAGGGGACTCCCGGGAAGGAAGTTCAACAACCGTCACGAGACAACTGCGAGACCGTGCGAAAAGGGCCACTAGAGGATGCCATGGACAAGTTAAGGACCGACATCCGACGGTTAGCAAAGGAAAGAGAAGAAGAATTAGGAGATGAAATTGACTCATCAGAGTTCATGGATGAGGAGTATGCCGAGATCAACATGGTTGAGACACGAGCATCGTCGGCTTCACAAGGTGCTCCGCAGACTGCGGAAAGAGATGAACCGGAAGTGTTGAGAGCACAACTTCAGGAAAGAGATGATACGATTTCCCAGATGGTAAAGAGGATGGAAGAGATGGCTGCTGCCTTAGCCACTCTCCAGAGTCAGGCCCAGCATCAGAAAGAGACACCCCCATAGATCATCCATATTGCGAATGGAGGAAAAGAGATCACATCCGTCAATGGAGACGAGCAACCAAAGAAGGATTCTACACAAAGCATGATTCCAGAAAAGGATATTAAAAATATGGTAGAATAGCAGGTGCAAGAGGCCCTAGCACAATCCAAGAATGGAGCATCTATTCAGATGGGTAGACCTTAACCCGAGGAGTTCGATGCAGTCCAATACCCGAAAGGCTTCGTACCACCTTTGTTTAAGACTTTTGATGGAACAGGAAACCCCCAGCAACATGTTGCACATTTTCGTGCTAGTTGCTGCAATGCCGGTGGGAGCGATGCTTTACTCTTCCGACGGTTCGTCGGCAGCTTATCGTGGATTGCCTTCGACTGGTATGCGGACTGCCGAACGGCTCGGTGAAGACTTTTTGGAACTCGGAGAATCTCTTCGTTAAACGATTTGTCGGAGCTCGGCACCACATCACTATCGGTGATCTAGTGGTGGAGCAACAAAAGCCGAACGAGACTTTAGTGGATTACATACTTCGATGGAGAAACTTAAGCATGAAGTGTGAACCACGGCTTCAAGAACAACATGCAGTCGGTATCCTGCTTAAAAGTATCCATGGCCCGATAAGCACTTCTCCTTAAAGGATTTACAATCAAGACTTTCGAGAAGTTGCTTAGCAAGACCGGGAGCTTGCAAGAAGAGGCAAAACAGTTAAGTTTCACGGACAAGAACGATAACCAGAAGCTTGTGAAAACATTCGAAAAGAAATCCGGAATCGTCGCGGCGGTAGAATAAGGGCAAGCGACAAGTGCGAGATACGATCGGAGCGGCCACGGCCCTAGTTATCAACCACCACAACGGACTTATCGAAACCTCGGCGAGGATTATCAGCAACCTCGTCCGAGCTATCGGTCGCCTCGGCATTATGAATAACCACCTCGTTCATCACGTACTTTAAGAGAACTTCTAAACAAAGAATACCCATTCAAAGCCGAAGCGATAGCGAAGATGTTCCGCGACTTAATGAAGACACCGGATTTCGAGCCGCGAGCCCAAGAAGCCGGAGGAAGTCAATAAGAAAGATCATCCGAACTATTGCCCTTACCACCAGATGCTTGGACACAAGATAGAGGATTGCATCACTTTCAAGAGTTGGCTTGATGAGAATCTTCGAAAAGGGAACATAACGATCCCAAAGGAATACATGAAGGAACCCCAGAAGGGAGGTTCCGTCAATGTTATTTCAACGGATCCCATTGTTCTGATAGACCCTTACACGACTGATGATGGATGGAGTACTCGTCCGGACAAAGTCATCGAAGAAAATTTTGGATCACATCCAGGCCGCCTCGGTACGCGCTTCAACTCAGAGTTTGAAACCTGTCGAGCCGGCACTATCACTTGCGATTGAAGAACCGCCCCAGAAGGAGGAGAAGATCGTGGAAGAAAAGAAGACCTAGGCTCCTAAGGATAGACTAGGGACTGCTTACCCTAGGATGGTTGTTTCCGATTTGGGGGAGAAATCCCTCGAACTCCTGACTCTGTATGATTATTTGCTCGCCCCGGCGGGATCTTATAACGATAAGGGTTATGGCGTTGCCTACGTTTTGACTGTCTCTAACGATCACATAAATAACGACAACCGGCTTAATCCGGATATCGATTCCAGTACAAATAACGATTCTCAAATCATACGCAACCTTGATGACGACGACGAAAAAGGTGTTCACAAAGGAGGCTACCAAAGCTCAACAAGCAACGAGTCCATTTGTGAATTCCGAGGGGCTCCGATCACGATAGAATTAGAACCATCAGACACCGAGGCAACTTCAGAAAAGCCAGTTGTTCCAATTCAGGAGGATACACCGGCAGATTCAACACCAAATTCAGAAGAAATAACTGAAATAAATTTGAGAAGTGGAAAGGTTCTACCCCCAACAATGGGTCCGAAGGATAAAGGAAAGCAGGTGGTTGCTCAGGAAGAACCAACCCCGGCAGAGGAATTGCCCATTTGGGAAGAAACCGAGGAACATGGTAATAAAGTGGACTACAACGTGCTAGCCCATCTTAGGAAGCTACCAGCCAAACTAAGCATATACGACGCTCTGATCCTGTCAAAGGAGATGAGAGAGGCTCTGATCAAGGCTTTATTTGATCCAGAGATTTGTTTAGCTCAAATGACCGGTGATTCCTTCAACGAGGTTTGCTCGTTAAAAGAACAGCGAGGTGTTACCTTCACGGACAATGATCTGTTACTAGGAACAACAGATCATAACCGACCGTTATACATTTCAGTCACTATTAGAAAGTTTACGCTCTCCAGAGTGTTGGTTGATCCGGGAGCATCAATCAACATAATGAATCTTCGGACGCTAACATATTTGGAAATTGATGCTCGTGAGCTTGAAGCAGACAAGATGTTATTAAGAGGCTTCAATCAAAAAGGAGAAAGAGCTCTTGGATCGATAACACTACTAATGAAGACCGGTGATTTAGCAAAGACAACCGCAAAATTCCACATAATTGATTCTGAGACATCGTTCAACGCTCTACTGGGTCTGCCATGGATCCATGAAAACCGGATGGTATCGTCATCTCTGCACCAGTGCATGAAGTATTACAAAGGAGGGGAACAGTGCATCAAAGGTGACTTACAACCGTTCTCCGTACACGAGATTGGAATTCATGAAGATGCGGCCTACTACGCGCCCCCGAAGAAAACAATATTTTCCAGAAGTACCATAACAAATGAAATAAAAGAAATTCGAGACGATGAAGAACCTAAAGTTCTAGTCCAACAGTTACTCACCACTCCCTTACGGTGAGATGGTGAAGATTTCACCAGAACTCGCACCCAAGGTCGAGGCCGGGGACGAGGACGTGGAAGAAATATCAGAACGGTTGGACAGAAGAAACCGGTCATCGATGTTGATTGGGAGAACACCTCCGAAGAAGAAGAAGAAATCAAGAAAGAAGCAGCAACAATAAATCAGAAGAAACCACGAGCTCAAGATCTCTCTCGAAGATGAAAAGAATGAAGAATATAAATCAATGAACGAGAAGATTAACCATTATGTGAATACTATGACCCTGACCCCGATCCATTCTAATAAGATTGAGGGTATGGTGGTCAAGGAAGTACATGGTGGTGGTACTAAACCAATCAAGTTTTCCCGTGGTGCTTCTTCTTCCAATACTGAAAAAGATGTACAATTTGAAGATGTTACTTCATCTGAATTAATGGAACTACCTTTTGAGTGGTACTCTCCCTGTGTTCAAAATTTAATTCAACGTAGTGTCTTACCTTGACAATGGACAAAAGGCCGATCACAACACTTTGAAAAATTATGGAATAATGCCGGTCGGCCTCCCAATTCAAAACATGGTCTCAGATTCGGCACAGTAGGATCAGTTGACGATACGGGATTTTGCTTGGTTGTCACTTGCGAACCTAATAAAGACTGCTTGGGAGCTTCAAAAGACCCCGAAGATCTACCAATCGGAGATGCCCCACCAGAATTCGAAGAAGAAATCAAATCTATAATAGACGAGTTAATGGAAGTTAACTTAGGTACTGGCGAAGGGCCTAGGCCAACCTTTGTTAGCTCCTTACTCAATAAAAAAGACTCTGAAGACATAATCAAGCTACTAATGGAATTCGAGGACTGTTTTGCTTGGAGTTACGACGAAATGCTAGGATTAGCTCCAGAAGTCGCAGTTCACAAGTTAGGAGTAGATCCTACTTCTGTTCCAGTTAGACAAGCTCCCAGAAGAATGCGTCTAAAAATTGAACAACAAGTAATAGCTGAAGTTAAGAAGCTAATAGACACTAAATTTGTCCGTGAAGAACAATACCCAACTTGGTTAACCAACGTGGTACCAGTCAGAAAGAAGAATGGTCAGATCAGAATCTGCGTAGACTTCAGAGATTTAAACAAAGCATGTCCAACGGATGAATTTCCACTACCAATCCCAGAACTGATGATCGACATTGCTTCAACACATGAAATATTTTCATTCATGGATGGATCATCGGGATATAACCAGATAAAGATGGCATCAGAAGATGAAAAGCTCACAGCCTTCAGAACGCCAATCGGAATATACTGCTACACAGTAATGTCATTCGGACTAAAGAACGCAGGAGCAACATACCAAAGAGCGATGACGAAGATTTTTGATGATCTCATTCACAACCAAGTTGAGTGCTACGTGGATGATGTGGTCATCAAAAGCAAACTAAAAGAAGATCACCTGTATGATTTGAGAATTGTTTTCGAACGACTAAGACAATACAACCTTAAGATGAATCCCTTAAAATGCGCCTTCGGCGTCACCTCCGGGAAATTCTTAGGATTTGTTGTCCTACATCGCGGGATTGAAATTGATCCGGAAAAGATTAAAGCTATCTTAGAAATGCCACCTCCTAAAACCTTGGAACAACTACGATCCTTTCAACGGAAGTTGGCATATCTTCGACGCTTTATATCAAATTTGTCAGGAAGGTGTCAGCCTTTTTCTGCTTTGGTTAAGAAGGATGCCAAGTTTACTTGTGACTCCAAATGTCAACATGCCTTCAATGACATCAAACGATACTTAATGACACCTCCTGTCTTAGCAGCCCTAGTCTCAGGTAGACCGTTGATACTTTATACCGCGGCTTTAGATGACTCCCTTGGAGCCCTGCTAGCCCAGGTCAATGATGAGGGAAAAGAAAATTCTCTCTACTACTTAAGCCGTCATCTAATCCCGACGGAAGTAAAGTATTGTTGACCTCATTTTTGATGAGGTCTTCTCTTCTTCTTTTTAGTACTTAGGATCTAGCCTTAGGCTTTTCCTTTGACTATCCTAGAGGACTAGAATTGAGACCCACCACTTAGAAATTCAAACCACTTCTTAACTCCCTGCAAACTCCACAAACTTGATTGTAGACGCCTAATCACCTAGAGGGTTGAAATCAAATGTGGAAGTTTAAAGGATGAGTTCCTATAGGACTCTTTGGCCTTAGGACCGCCTACGGATGGCCCTGGTCTCAGTGAGGGCTGACTTACACACACACACTACACTTATACACTACACTTTCACACACCTCCTAAAACTACACCTATACCCAACTTGACCTCCTGACTCATGAAGGTAATTCACATGGATGGTCCTTAACCCCTAAGCCCTTGGCTAAGAGGGTTAGGAACAACATAGTGAATGCCTCAAATGAGTCCCTTCATGGCTCATGTGGGCTTGATATGGCTTCATAGCTCAACCAAAATGATTTCATTTCACTTACATTTACCCAATCTTCAATTTCCTAAATTTTCAATTTTTGACCTCCGGGACCCTACACCCCGCCTAACCTACCCAAAACCCTTGAAATTACCCAAATTTTCCAAAATTCTCCAAATCACCCAAAATTCCTCAAAACCAATCCCAAACATTCCACACCACTCAAATTGATCATTCATAGCCAAAAATACCAAAAATTCCAAAAATACCTCCCAATACCCTCCAAATACCCAAAATGCCCCTCTTAGCCAAAAAATCCAAAAATTCAGAAAATTCCCAGAAAATTCCAGAAAATCCCAAATATTCCCAATTTCATTTTGTTCAACTAAACCATGGGCCAATTTTGTCAATATACCCCACTTTTGTCAAAATCCCCAATTTGACCCATTTTTAACCCAAAGTGAACCCAATGTCAAACCAAACCTACCCAATTGACCCAAATTCTGGTCCAATTCAATTCTAAACTTCAATTCAACATCCCCAACACTAATCTAGACCAAATCCAAGCCCAATTTGATTGACATTTGAATCCAATTTCACTTTTGACCTTAAAGCCCAATTTGAACCCATGACCCAAACTTAGCTCAAACTCACCCAATTCAACTCCAATTAACCCCAAATCTTTTCTAAACCTTCCTTAACATCCCCACAAACAAAACACTAACATAATTTGCCCAAAATTTAGACCCAAACCCCACTCAAATTCAACCCAAAGCTAAAAGACCCAATCTCGACCTAAACCCAAACCTAACCCAAATAAGCCCAAACCCCAAAATCAAAACCCAACCAAAGTCAAAACCTCTTTGAAACACTCCCATAAACATTTCCCAACATTAATTTTACAACAATTTCAACCCTAGCCCAACATTGGCCCAAGTTAGCCCAATTTGACCTACATTAACCCCTTTACCAAAGAAGCCCAAATCCAACCCAATTCAAACCCAAATCACTCCAAACTTGTTTCAAATCAATCATGACACATCCTTAGACAAAACTCAACATTTATTTGGCATGGCCCATTGCAAATTTTTCTATTCAAAAGCCCATTTTCTAACCTAAAAGCCCACTCCCTTAAACCTTCCTAAAAGCCCACCTTTACCAAATTTTAAAAGCCCAAAGTTCATTTCCAAGCCCATATGAAACCTTTTCTTCATCATTCCTTTGATAATCCTATTTGACCAAAGTCTTAAACCATCATGAAATCAACCCATTTGTAGCATCATGACAAATCCCATCAATGGAGTCCAAAGTTTTCAAAATTCCAAATAACCCTTTTCCATGCAAGTGAGCCAACCTTTTCCCCAAGCCATGAGCAAGCCAAATGAAGTCATGGAGCCATGCATAAGCCATATGCAAGTCATGGGGAGCCCTTTCCACCTCACCATGCCACTTATGGCAAGGAGAGGGAGCCTTTCTTAAGCCTTCACTAAACCTTTTTTAACCCCATTCATGATACACTTTAACCAAAATTGGCCGCCTCACCTTGGATGGGGACTTCACCACATATGTGAGGCTGACCCAAATGATCTCACATCAGCCCAAATCAAGCCTTGGTGAGTGAACCAAGCCAAAACCATGAATTGACCCAAATTGGACCAAAAATGCTCCTTACACCCATGCCATTTAAATCCTTGACTTTACACTTGGCATAACCCAATTGATTGCACCAAGATCAAGCTCAATCATGTGAGTTTTCCTCAGCCAAAAAAACCTTGATGAATGAACCAAGCCAACCCTCATGGCCACCCAAGCTCCACCATAACCTTCCTTATTTAAACCCACCTCCATGACCAAGTGAAAGAGATGCAAAGATTACCTTGGGTAAACTCTGTCAAATTGTTCCCAAAGCTTCTCCAAGCACTCCTAAGCTCATTCCAATCATTTCCACTTGAGGCCTCACCTCTTGGACAAAGGTATCAAATTTTTTCTCCTCCAACCGAGCATTTTTTAATTTTCTGTAATTATTCACATGTTTTAAGTATATCATCACCATATAGATGTGTGCTACTCGATTAGACGATCATTTTAAAAAAAAATTCATTCCATTTCGTTGAGAATTAAGGGAGATATCAAGGTTTGAAGTTGGACGGTTTTGGGTGAATAGAACTAGGGGGAGAAGCAGCAGCCGTCCGATCAGGCGTGTATCCAACGGACGGTGCTGATGGAGTTGGACGGTAGCTGCATCCATGAACAGAACCGCGCCAGCCAATCAGGGAGCGACACGTGGCGATTGAGCGGGAAAATGAAATATTTTATTTATTTTTTACCCTAAAACTTCAAAAATGCATAACTTTGTGTAGAAAAATCATAAAAATAAAATAAAAATACTCTCTTGCTCAGTGAACAGAGGAGAATAATGTGGAAAAGAAATCATTTAATTTCATTGAGTATTTGATTTTTAATAATTTATTTGCTCTCTACACATTTTCAATTCTCCATGCATGTATACAATTCACCATGGCATGAGATAGGGCTTTTGAAGCCTCTGAATTTGGGAACATTCCCTGAATTTTCCAAATTTAGAGGCCATCCCTATGAAGAGTTATTGATTTTTCAACTCTAGGTTGCTAGTTTGAGTATTTTAATTCCAATAATTAGCATATTGTGAAATAAATTCTAGGAAAATTTGGTGATGTTTATTATGACCAGGAGGACCCTAGGAAAAATAGGTTTTGAGTTAACTCACTTGGAATAACCCTAATTGGCTTAAACACCCAAAATGGAGTTTTAATTAATTAGAGCTAATCATACATCAAATTGACTTGAAATCAATCCTCCACTGACTTTTAGGATTAGAGGAACCCACCATAAAAGATTGAAGTCAATTGGACTTGGTTAGCCCTATCAAATGGGTTAATTAAGCCATTTAGCCAAAATTAAACTTAAAAAATTCATAACATTCAAAATGCTTTTCAAAAATTCACCAAATTGGTTTTGGAGCCTCACTGATATCAGGGGAATTTAAGAAAATTAAAATTTCAATTTTCTAAAAAAGTTGATTTTTTGCATTATTTTAATATTTTTAATAATTAAAAAATAATAAAAATCACAAAATAATAAAATTCACCAAAATGTCACATTTTGAATTTTAATCACTTAGGAACAAACCCCATATTTTTCTTAAGTCTATATGATGAGATATTAAATTTTAAAGCCCTAAGGTAATTTTAAAATTAAAAAAATGTATTTTTTAGCATTTCCACTAAAATAATTCTAATAAATCAAAAAAAATCAGAAAATTGTAAAAATTAGTTCTTTGATTTCCTTGATATCAGAGAGATTTTTGAAAAATATAAAATTCATTTTTCAACCTTTATTTTATTTTTAAATTAATTAATACTCCAAAAATCAAAATAATTATAATAAAAAGAATATAATTCAAAAAATCACCAAAATTGGTCCAAGTGGTCCTCTGGTCATTAGGAATGTCCCATAATTTTCTTAAGGACAGAAACTTTCCCTTGGTCATATTATTAAATTTTCCTTGGAAATACCTATTTTCCACCAAAAATAATTACATAAATAAATTAAATACAGAAAAATCACATTTTCTCCTCTAATGCCTTTATTGACATATGAATGAAGTCACATAAAAATTTCAAATTCATTTGAGCTCAGTTTAGTGAGTTATGGAATTAGTAAGCTTGAAGAGCAAAATGGTAATTAAAATTTTAACAATTAATTAAAACTTTAGGCTTAATAAAATGAAAAAGTAAAATATTTGATCTTAATCTGATTTGGATGATTGAAATTTAAATGATTAAAGGGTAGAAACCTACTAAACAATTTAAAAATAATTAAAATAAACCTTAATCAAATAATTAATTAAATTTGGAAGAATAATAAAATTGGAATTATTAAAATAGGGATATTATTAGGAAGAGATTTGTTCTTTAATTTAAGGATCCCTAAATTAATCACCTCAATAATATTTAATTCCTAATTATAATGATAATCCAAATTTAAGATTTAAAATGCTAAAAGACTTAATCATTAAATTAATTAAAGTTAAATTATTTAAATTAAATCCTTTTAAAATTCCAATTAAATTAATACTTTAACAATTAAAATTAAATCATCTTTAAAACATAAAAAATAAAATATTAAATTAAAATTAAAAATAAAATTAAAATTAAATTTAAATTAAATTAAATTAAATTAAATTAAATTAAATTAAATTAAATTAAAACATATTAAATTAAATCAAATTAAATCAAATTAAATTAAATTAAATTAAATTAAATTAAATTAAATCAAATTAAATCAAATCAAATTAAATTAAATTAAATTAAATCATATTAAATTAAATTAAATTAAATTAAATTAAATTAAATTAAATTAAAATAAAAAATTAAATCAAGTTAAAATTAAAATTAGATTAAATTAAATAAATTAAATTAAATAAATTAAATTAAAATTGAAACTAAACCAAATTAAATTAAATTAAAGTTAAATTAAATTGAATTAAAAATAACATCACCTAAGACATAAAGAATTCAAAAATAAATCTAAAACAACTTGAACACTATTCCAAACTTAAATCCATTAACTGAAATTAAATTAAATCATAAATCACTTGAACATCAATTTGCCCTCGAAAGCTTTTATTGTCACAACTCCTAAATGGAGTATTAAGTGAAGTGTTACTTCACTTATGGATATTCAAATGTCCTAGTTCACTGAGCAAGATAACAAAACTTGAACTCCCAGACGATTAATTCATTTGTATAATTAAATTCTCTTGGACTTAAAATAATCCTAGAAATATTGAAAAGATGTTTAAGACTCGTCTTAAGCACATCCTCGATATGATAGGATATTTATAAGAACAATTAAACTTAATTGTTCTTTGATGAAGAAAATCGTCCTTAAACCAAAACACAAGAACCTAGACGTCATAGGAGAGGACTAGCTATAGGATTAGGACTTTGGTAGACAACCAAAATCTTTACCTTAGCTTTACCTAGGTACTTGTTGGAATACTTAAATGCTCTGATATGTGTTTTAAGTGCGGCTTGGGATGACGGGAAGACCCTCCGGGTACGCTTTTATTTTTTCGCAATTTACCTTATTGCAATTTATTTAATCGCATCGCACTTACTTTTCTTGCATGATAAACAATCGTTGCATGAAAACCCACACCTTTAGGATAGTCCCTAAAAGCTGAAACCAAAACTAAATTAAAAGTCATTACAAGATAAAATTCACCGCCACAACATTTCAAAATATAAAACAACTCAAAATTTAATCACAAAACGGAACAACAAAACTACAACTACAACTAAATTAAAACGTCTTGTTGGATGATCGGGAATACCTCGGATGATGTAACCTACGTGTTGCTAACGGGATTTCCCACGGTCTAAATGAAAGTGTGGAACTCATTCGGTTGAGTTTAGCAAATTCATACGGACTAAGTGAATCCGATAAAAATAACGATGCCGGAAAGATGGAACCGTGGGATCTTAACCGGTGTTGTTATAATCAACTTTAAGATTTGTTTAATTAAAATATTAAAAAAACACATGGATTTTAAGATTTTCTCTAAACCAGAACATTTCTCTCATCTCCTGATTTATGACTTCTAAAACTAAACCTCTGCAATAAGGAGCTCAGAGCATGGTGGGCAGCACGGCCATCGTCATCAAGCAAAACCTGAGTCTACTTCGACAAAACTTTCTTAGAATTAAATAACCAAGCCATAGGACTTCGAGGAAGTTTTCCTAGTGCAACATAAATCCTCAACTCTTCGTTAGGCATTTGCATGATCATATCATGTAAATTAAGCCCTAACCGGTCTTAGGACTCCGCGGTAGTCGTCCGATACGACATAAACCCTCACATCGTCGAGGCTATTTGTATGATTTTATCATAAGAATATAAGTCCTAACTAATTAAAATTGGCAAGATCAAAATACTAAATAAACATTAGGGCTTTCCTAAATCCAAGCCAAACAATAGGATAGTTGAGAAATTACCGGAGTTCGCTTTGAATCCGTGATTTCTCCTACCTTTCTTCCTTTGGATTCCCAAAATAAAATGTTCCAAATTTGATCCATTCCCTATTGAAATTCCAAAATTCAATCCTTTGAAAACCTAAACTTTGAAATTCTTGAGAGCAGAACTACTGATTATTATCGAGAGTTTTCTTAGGTGATTCCCGTCACTTAAGATGTAATTAACTATAGGGGCTTGCCCTTATAGGGAATTTTAAGAACCCGAGTAATATAAACCCTTGTTTAATGTTTTCATATTAAGTAGGGGAACTTGTCGGCTTATAAAATTGGTTCGCGGACCAAACGGATGTCACAGATCTTCTAGTTTATTTAATCGAGCCCCATTATCAAGCAGTGTGTCTATTCTTCGGGATAGATACACGGTTTGTGGTGCGGTGCTTGTTTATATAAACTATTCGGGATGTGAGATTAGTTTGATTTCATATCTTAAAATTTTCAAATTTAAAATTATTTTCAAAATAAAATACTACTTTTCAAATTATTTATTTAAATTAAATCTAAAATTCGCCGACAATTTCTGTAGGCGACCCTTTCTTCAAAATTAAACACATAACCTAAAAATATGCCGACAAGTATCCTCCTATTGAGAAGCATTGTTTGGCCCTGATCTTCGCCGCACAGAAGCTCAGGCATTACATGCTTTCTCATAAGGTCAACCTTATTTCGAGAGTTAATCCGTTGCAATATTTGATGACCCGACCGACACTTTCTGGCAGACTTGCCAGGTGGTCAATGATACTATTGCAATTTGACATAACTTTCGTTCCTCTTTGTGCCGTAAAGGGACAAGTACTAGCTGACTTCCTTGCAGCACACCCTTTGCCGGCAGATTCTCCTTTCGATGATGACTTACCTGATGAGCAGATAATGAACTTAGAAGACCCTGATGATCGACGTTGGGAACTATACTTCGACGGAGCGTCCTCAGCACAGAAGAACAAAGAGTTGCAAACGATAGGCCCGGTAGGCGGGAATCGGACTAATCTTTATAACACCGGAGCGGGGGATGTTAAGATACTCCTACCACTTAACGAGCCGTGCACGAACAACGAGGCGAATACGAAGCCCTCATAACAAGACTAGAACTAACTATTCAAATGGGAATAACGGACATCAAAGTCTACGGAGATTCTCAGTTGGTCATTCAACAGGTCGCCGGACAATACAGAATTTTAAAGCCAAGACTCGAGCAGTACTTTCAGTATGCCATGAAACTGTTGGAACATATTCTGAATGTAACGATCTACAAGATCCCCGGAAAAGAAAATGCTCTTGCGGATGCGCTAGCTCGCCTTGCAAAAGAATTTGCTCGCTTACAAGATGAGTCGGTTGAAGTGTCGGTTTAGGGACGACGAGGTTCTATCACGGCTCGACATGGATATGATACGAGAAATCGGAAAAGCGAGAGGAATCGGTTGCGGCAATAACGGAAAACACGAAGATTGGCGTCGACCGCTAATAGACTACACCGCAAACAGGGAAATTACCGGACGATAAGTCATTAGCCCATCAAATCAAGAAAAGAACTTTGTCGACGCATTAATAAACAAAACATTATACGAAGCTCTTTTGATCGGATGTGGTTAAGATGCTCGAGCGGGTCCGAGGCTCGTGAAATTATCGAAGAGGTACACTCGGGACTCTGTGGCGCTCATCGATCGGGTCCGAAAATGAAAATGAAGATTAAAAGACTAGGGTACTACCGGCCCTCGATGATGATCGACTGTATGAAGATCGCCAAGAGCTGTCACCAATGCCAAGTGCATGGAGTAGTTCTACATCAACCTCCAAATGTGCTACATCCGGCAATCGCCTCGTGGCCATTTGAGTGTTGTGGCACAGATATAGTGGGTCCGATAGAACCACCTTCTTCAAGAGGACATTGCTTCATCCTTGCAGCTACAAACTACTTTTCTAAATGGACAGAGGCTATACCACTCAGGGAAGTGAAGGCACACCACGTGCTATAGTTTTTTAAGAACCAAGTTGTCTACCTTTTTGGGGTACCGCCCAGAATCATTTCAGATAATGGGTCAGCATTCAAAAGTACAAAGGTCAATAATTTTGTCAGAAGACATGGAATCGATTGGCGATACTCAACAATCTACTATCCAAGAGCAAACGGCTTGGCCGAGGCTTTTAATAAAACTCTCGTTCAAATTCTAAAGAAAACTTTGGACGACAACAAGAGAAATTGGCACGAGAAGTTGTTAGAAGCCTTATGGGCCTACAGGACGACTTTTACGACTCCTACTTAGTCTACGCCTTACGCTTTAGTGTACGGGTCCGAGGCAGTGTTACCATTGGAAGTACAGCTTCCATCACTCAGAATTGCAGTTGCAAATAAAATTACTACGAAGAAAATGCCGGATTACGACTGGAAGAAGCTGGAAAGCTTGGAAGGAAAAGACTTGCAGCAGCAGCAAAATTTGGAACCGTACCAAGCTAAGATGATCCGAGCCCATGATAAACTGGTCCGCCCAAGAACTTTCAAAGTTGGTGACTTAGTTCTTATTCTCAAAAGACCTATTCTTGCACATCGCAAGATAGGAGGTAAATTTGAACAAACATGGGAAGGGCCGTTCGTGGTCGAGACAGTCTACTCAGGAGGTTCCTATCAGCTTGTGAATTGCCATGGAGAACGACCTATGCTTCCAATCAATGAACGGTATTTAAAGAAGTATTACACAACCCGATGTTTCAAAGGGTGGCCTCTAAAATAGAATCTTATCCCTAGAAATACGGGTGAAGTAATCACTTTGTGATCGGGTCCGAACCCAAAACAAAATAAAATGGATGATAAAAAATAATCTCATCAACGAAAATGTTAAAAAAAGAAAACATGGGAAATCGTAATAATAAAATGTCAATCTTTCCTTTTAAATCCATTCATTCCTGATATTTTCTCATCTCTTCATACTTTCTTTAAATTAAAATAAGTGAATAAGAATCTTCAGTGATAAATATTTTCTTAATGTTCTTGTTCTTAGTACAGCCCCTGATCCTTTTCCTTGTCTTTTTCGCAGGGAAATATCGAACGGGCGGTTGGTCCTAAACTTTAAAAATGGCGTGAGTCTCGCACTCGATGAAAAGAGGGTGAAGGATGGAGCAGTGATAGAAATTGATTCTGACTTCACACCAGCCAGCCTACAATACGAAGAAAATGATTGGGTCCCAGTTGACCGAGAAGAGCTTCACAGCCAGACAGTGATGAAGATGGGTGGCCCAAGCCACCAATCCAACAACAAAAAGAGAAGGACAAACATCGAGGAAAGCAAGAAAATCAAGTCAGTAGTTGCCACGGCAAAGGCAGGCTCGTCAGCGCCGCGCCCGCAGAAATTCAAGGGGTAAGGGGAGCCACTCTCACTGCTACCCAGAGAAGAAATAAGAATCGCCGTATCCGCAAGATGTTGACTAAATTAGCAGCGGATCAACATGAAGAGACAGCCGCTTTTGCCGGCACACACATTTCAAAGATACCGGTTCGTCAGGAACCAGAAAGAAGAAAGTCGACGCCAAGAAAATCGAACAAATCGAAGAAGTGCCAAGAAGAACGGAAATAGAGCCGGTGCCTCGACGCCGGACGGAGAGACCGGATCCGAAGAACCTTGTTGCGAAGCGACCCGGAGGATGTCCCGACAGAGACAATCCCCGAGGAGCCAAGGTATGCAGGAGAACGTGACGGGATTGAGTCATACATCCCGCAGTACGTTACTAGGCCTCGTCACTTGCAGATCATCCCAGAATATGAATTAGAAAGAATGCAAAATGTTGAGAAGAAGACTTTCGAATACTTCGAAAGAATTAAAGGCAAAAGAATCAATATTTTGGAAGGCCTCGAGTTACACACAGATGTATTCTCAGAGTACGAGCAGCAGCAGATTGTGAACTGCATCTTAGAGCTTCAGAAGATGGGTCGAGCAGGCCGTCTGAGGGAAAAGACTTATTCAGAACCTCGGAGATGGATGCCAGGGAAAGGAAGAGTCACAATACAATGCAGATGTTGCTATAACTTCGCAAGAGGACGTAAAAGGAAATCCACCGGGGATACTACGTCACGGTGAGGTGGATCCAATGCCGAGGACAATTAAAAGAATGGTGAAAAGAATGATAACGTGGAGGGTACGCCGGCGGACCGCATACCCAACAGTTGCATCATCAACATTTACCGGAAAGGCGACTGCATACCTCCACACATAGACCACCACGACTTTGTCAGACCTTTCTGCACAGTTTCGTTCGTCAACCAATGCAATATCATGTTCGGATCTGACCTCCGGATAGCAGGCCCGGGTGAGTTCCGAGGGCCGGTGGAGATACCACTTCCGGTAGGTTCCGTCATGATATTAAAAGGAAATGGAGCAGACATTGCAAAACATTATATACGGGAGTGCCGATGGAGCGGATCTCTCGTTACTTTTAGAAGGATGGACGACGGAAAGACGCCTTACCACTTCCGGCCGGATCCGGAATTGGAGAGTCTCCTGCCCTACGAGCTGTAAGTTACATGGGAAATAGCACACCTCCAATGCACATCCATGCGGCATTCTTGCCAAGGGTGGCTTGGAAGGTGATGTTATTACCCTTGTTTCTTACTATTCAGACATGGATTTTTTGATAAACGCTTTTGGATGTATCAATAAGAAGTTTATACAGTCCGTTTTGGATTTACATGGATTGTACGAGACATTAAATTTCTGAGGAAAGTGTCATCATGACTAGATCAAGTTGTATGATGTACTTTCAGCAAGTTGGAATGAAAACGACTACGTCATATTTTGCCTTCACCTCTTTTTGTGCAAATTGACTGGGAAACGCCATTAGAGTTAAATGAACTTTGAACGAAGAACAGAAGAGAAAAGAAAATAAATGAGAACTTTTCCTAAAAATCTAAATAGTAAAATGAACTCTAAATTCACATGAACACTAAATGAACAACAAAAATAAAATCAGATCGCTAAAGGACAAATGAAATGAACCTAAATCTCAAATTGAATTCCAGTCTAAATCCATCTTTTCAAACCCTCCAATTCTTCTTCAAATCAAGATCTACCTCAGACTTCCTTTGAAACCCTCTTTCGGGATGATTTCAGAACCACGAAAAATTCTCTATTTGGTTCTGATGGCATATATTCATACCGTTCGCCAAATAATCAAACTTCGATTGATGATCGTGGGATGTGGAACACTTTCACATCTCATCTCAATCTCCCGCTAAATCCAAATCTCCAAAGTACATTTTAATTCAAAATTTTTGAGACTGGTACCTACATTCCAGTTCTCATTTCGAGATCGATACCTACATTTCGATTCTCATCCGAATTGATACCTACATTTCAATTCAAAATTTCCGAGACTGGTACCTACATTCCAGTTCTCATTTCGAGATCGATACCTACATTTCGATTCTCATCCGAATTGATACCTACATTTCGGTTCAAAATTTTCGAGATTGGTACCTACATTCCAGTTCTCATTTCGAGATCGATACCTACATTTCGATTCTCATCTGAATTGATACCTACATTTCAATTCAAAATTTTCGAGACTGGTACCTACATTCCAGTTCTCATTTCGAGATCGATACCTACATTTCGATTCTCATATGAATTTATACCTACATTTCAATTCAAAATTTCCGAGACTGGTACCTACATTCCAGTTCTCATTTCGAGATCGATACCTACATTTTGATTCTCATCGGAATTGATACCTACATTTCAGTTCAAAATTTCTGAGATTGGTGCCTACATTCCAATTCTCATTTCGAGATCGATACCTACATTTCGATTCTCATCTGAATTGATACCTACATTTCAGTTCAAAATTTCTGAGACTGGCACCTACATTCCAGTTCTCATCCCGAGGTCAGTACCTAAATTCTGATTCTCATCCTCTTCGAGGTCGATACCTAAATTTTGACTCTCTTTCGAGATTGATACTTAAATTTCAATTCTCATCCCTTTCAAGATCAGTACCTAAATTCTGATTCTCATCATTTTCCCGTCGATACTCAAACTCCGATTCTCACTCCGAGGCTGGTACCTAAATTCCAGTTCTCTTCGCAATCCCGAGGTTGAAACTCGGGTTTCAATTCTCATTCCAAATCCAAATTTCCTCAAATTGATTTTAAATCAGACTTCGATCTAAATTAAAACTCAAAATCTAAACTTACACATCAAAACTTGAACATAAAATGGAACGAAATCTAAATCAAAATTCCCCAGATCTGGTGGTTTGGAATTCACCTCCTTTTATTTTCCCCAGCGAGAGTTCAGGGATCTCCAGTCTTGGAAACATACTTGATACTCCCCAACGGAAACTTTTTTACTCTGTCCTAAGTTTGTCACTTGGAGGGTTGAGATCAAATGTGGAGGTTTAAAGGATGAGTTCCCTATAGAACTCTTTGGCCTTAGGATTACCCTGGGTGGCCTGGTCTGGTGTGGGCTGACTTACACATACACTACACCTTCACACACACATTCCAAATCCTAAAACCCACACTCTCACCCAACTTGACCTTTTGACTCATGTGAGTAATTCATATGGATGATCCTTAACCCCTAAGCCCTTGGCTAAGAGGGTTAGGAACAACATGTTGAATGCCTCAAATGAGTTCTTTCATGGTTCATGTGGACTTAATATGGCTTCATGGCTCAACCGGAATGATTCCATTTCACTCACACTTGCTCAATTTTCATTTTCTTCAAAATTTCAATTTTTGACCCCCGGGACCCAGACCAGCCTAACCTACTAAAAGCCCTTGAAACTACCCAAATTCTTCAAAATTTCCAAATCACCCAAAATTTCCTAAAATTAATCTCAAACATTTCCCCACTACTCAAATTGACCATCTACAACCAAATATACCAAAAATTCTAAAAATACCCCCAATACCCTCCAAATTACCAAAAATGGCCCTCTTGACCCAAAAATCCAAAATTCAGAAATTCCCAGAAAATTCCAGAAAATCCCAAATATTTCCAATTTCACTTTTTTCAACTACACCATGGGCCAATTTTGTCAATTTAACCCACTTTTGTCAAAACCCCCAATTTGACCCATTTTGACCCAAATGAACCCAATGTCAAACCAAATCACCCCAATTGACCCCCATTTTGGTCCAATTCAATTCTATACTTCAATTCAATATCCCCAATATCAATCTAGACCAAATCCAAGTCCAATTTGATTGACATTTGAATCTAATTTCACTTTTAAGCTTAAGGCCCAATTTTGGCCCATGACCCAAACTTAGCCCAAACCAACCCAATTCAATCCCAATTTGACCCAAATCTTTTCTAAAACCTTCCTAACATCCCCAAAAACAAAAAACTAACATAATTTGCCCAAAATTTGGACCCAAGCCCTACTCAAGTTCAACCCAAACCCAAAATCCCTTAAATGAGCCTACACGCGAACCTAACCCAAATAGGCCCAAATCTCAAAATCAAAAAAACCCAACCAAAGATGAAACCTCTTTGAAACACTCCCATAAACATTTCTCAACTTTAATTTTACATCAATTTCAACATTAGCCCAACCTTAGCCCAATTTAGTCCATTTTGACCTATTTTGACCCTATCACTAAAGAGACCCAATTTAGACTCAATTCAATTCCAAACCACCTCAAGCTTGATCCAAATCACTCATGACACATCCTTAAACTAAACCCAACATTTATTTGACATGGCCCTTTGCAAAATTTTCATCTAAAAGCCCACTTCCAAAAGACATTCAAAAGCCCATTCATAACCAAACTCAAAAGCTCAAACCCATCCTAAAGCCCACACTACAATCTCATCTCATCCTCACTTAATTAAAATCATTCCTAAGTCCTAAATCAGCAATCAAACCTTTCTAAACAAAGCCATATGACAAATCATCCAAATTTTACACCAAAATACCAAAATTCCTTAAACTCATTTCCATGAAACCAAGCCAAGCCATCCGAAGCCATAGGCAAGCCATAAAGCCATGCACAAGCCACATTGGAGCCATGAAAGCCACTTTACACCTCACCATCCCATTAATGGTAAAAGGAGGGCCTTCTTTCTTAAACCTCCCTTAAACCTTTTTAACCTTATTTATGCTACACACTAAACCATGTTTAGCCACCTCACCATGGATAAGGACTTCACTACCCCAATTCAGCTGACCCAAATGATTCTCCCTCAGCCCAAGGTCAAACCTTGGATGGTGAACCTAGCCCAAAACCAAGGGTTGACCCAAACCTAGCCAAAATCACCCCTTTCCCATTCCATTTCAATTCACCACCTTTACACATTGCCAACTCTAATTGACTTCACCATTGCCAAGCCCTGCCCTCACTGGTCAAGATGGTGACCCATGCCCGGCCGCCAGCCACCCCAGCCGCCGGAAAACCCCATGGCCGAGACCTTGGGAGGAGCCCAACATTGAAATTCTCCCTTGCTGAGCTGCCCCATGCCCAATGGCTACCATGGCTGTTCTTCCCTTGACCTAAGCAGCTGATCCAAACCATCAAACCCCCCTGGGAGGCCCTCCAGCCACTCCTATTTAAACACCACCTCCTCTCGGCCAAGGGGGGCATTGAAAAAAACCATACAGAAACTCTGCCAAAATCATTCCAGACTCTCCCCCACACCTGGAGAACTTGATCCCCACTGAAATCCCCCTGCCATTTCCTCTCTGTGAGCTCAATTTTAGAGTTGAAATTCAAGCCCAAAACCAGGACACTTCACCAGAGTGAGTCAATCCTCAAATTGATTGACCCTACACCTTCACCAGACCAAGAGGAGAAGTTTCCCAGTAAAAGCCCCCTCACCAGCCCAGCCATTGCTTCCAGCCTCCAAGCTTTGTGATCGGCTGTGGTCACTTTTGTACCTAGGCAATTCACCAGGCCAAGGGACTTCATCTGGAGCTTGCTTGGATCCAATCAAAAGTGACACAACTCTCAGATCGAAGCTTCACTTCTCTGAGCAAAGGTATGAGCTCTCTCTTCCTCCCGAGCTTCTGGAGATTCTCCATTTGATATGAATGGATTTCAATGCATGTTTACCATATGGATGTGTTTGTCTCTTCAAGACGAATCCATAGAGCATAAGAACACAAAAATCCGTTGAGAATCGATTGAGTTCTTAGGGTTTTAGTGTGGACGGTCACGGTTGCACACCAGTCGTAGACGATCACCAGGAGCCGTTGGATCGCGCGTGTATCGAATGGACGGCTTGGATCGCGTCGCACCGGAAGATGTTACTTGAAAGGCGGGCCCGAGGACGGCTGACTCAGATGGCGGCGCCCAATCACAGTGCGATACGCACCCCTTTGGAGCCGCCGAGGTTGACGCGGCACCGCGTGGATAAGTAGAAAAATAGGGTTATTTTCCTATTTATTAAATACCCAGAACTTCAAAAATGCATAAATTTGTGTAGAAAAATCCTAAAAAAAATAAAATACCCTCTTGCTCAGTAAACAGAGGAGAATAATGTGGAAAAGAAATCAAGTCATTTCATCAAGTATTTTATTTTTAATGATTTATTTACTCTCTGTGGTATTTTAATTCTCCATTTGCATAGACAATTCATCATGGCATGAGACCATAGGGCTTTTGAAGCCTCTGATCCAGGGAACATTCCCTGAATTTTCCAAGGTCAGAAGCCATCCCTACGAGAAGTTATTGATTTTCCAAGTTCATGTTACTGTTTTGAGTATTTTAATTCCAATAATTAGCATGTTGAGAAATAAATTCTAGGAAAATTTGGTGATGTTTCTTATGACCAGTGGAACCTAGGAAAAATAGTTTTTGAGTTAATTCACATGGAACAACCCTAATTGGCCTAAACACCCAAAATTGAACTTTAATTAATTAGGGTTAACTACACATCAAATTAAATTGAAAATAATTCTCCACTGATTTTTAGGATCATAGGAACATCCCATAAAAATTTGAAGTCAGTTGGACTTGATTAACCCCACCAAATGGGTTGATTAAGCCTCTTAAGCAAAATGAATAAAATTAAACTTTAAAAATTCATAACTCACAAAATACTTTTCAAAAATTCACAAAAATGGTTTTGGAGCTTCTCTGATATCAGAGAAACTTAGGAAAATTAAAATTGTAATTTTCTAAAAAAGTTGATTTTTATCATTATTTTAATATTTTTAATAATTAAAAAAATAATAAAAATCATAAAAATATTAAAAATCACCAAAATGTCACATTTTGAATTCTAATCACTTAGGAACAAACCAAATATTTTTTTTAAGTCCCTAGGATAAGATGTTGAATTTTAAAGGCTTAAGGTAATTTTTAAATATTAAAAAATGTATTTTCCAACCTTTTCACTAAAAAAATTCTAATAAATCAAAGAAAAATAAAAAAAATATAAATTTTGTTTTTTCTAGACTCCTTGAGGTCAGAGAGATTTAAGAAAAATATAAAATCCATTTCTCAACTTTAATTTTATTTTAAAATTAATTAATACTCCAAAACTCAAAATAATTATAATAAATAAAATATAATTCAAAAAAACCACCAAAATTGGTCCAAATGGTCCTCTAGTCATTAGGAACATCCCATAATTTTCTTAAGGACAGAAACATTTCCTTGGTCATGTTATTAAATTTTCCTTGAAAAACCCTATTTTCCATTAAAAATAATTACATAAATAAATTAAATACAGAAAAATCACATTTTCTACTCTAATGTCTTAATTGACATGTGAGTGAGGTTACATAAAAATTTCAAATTCATTTGAGCTTAATTTAGTGAGTTATAGAATTATTAAGCTTGAAGAGCAAAAGGGTAATTAAAAATTTCAACCCTTAATTAAAATGTTAGGATTAATCAAAAAGGGAGGGTAAAATATTTGATTTTAAACTGATTTTGGATGATTGAAACTTAAATGATTGAGGGTAGAAACCTACTAACCTTTTCAAATATAATTAAAATAAAACTTTAATTAATTAATTAATTGAAATTTTAGAAGAATAATAGAAATTGGAATTATTAAAGTAGGGATATTATTAAGAGGATATTTATTCTTTAATTTAAAAAAATCCCTAAAAAATCACTTCAATAATATTTAATTCTTAATAAAAAAAAATAATAATCCAAATTAAAATTAAACTAAAATTAAATTAAATTAAATTAAATTAAATTAAATTAAATTAAAATTGAATTAAAATTAAATTAAAATTGAATTAAAATTAAATTAAATTAAATTAAATTAAATTAAATTAAAATAAAAATTAAATTAAAATTAAATTAAAATTAAATTAAATTGAATTAAAATTAAAGTGAATTAAATTAAATTAAAATCATTTAACAACAAACCTAAATGAAATCATTAAGAATTAAATCTAAAATAACTTGAACACTATTCCAAAATTAAACTAATTTTTTTATAATTAAGTCAAAAATTAAAATTAAATCATTAAGTTTAAATCATTAAAATACTTAATAAGTTGATTTGCCCTTCTAAAGCTCTTATTATTATAACTCTTAAATGAAGTATCAAGTGAAGTGTTACTTCACTTATAGGATATTCAAATGTCCTAGTTCACTCGAAGCGAAGGACAAAACTTAAACTCCTGGATGATTAATTCTTTTGTATAATTAAATTCTCTTGGACTTAAAACAATCCTAGAGGTATTGAAAAGATGTTTAAGACTCGTCTTAAGCACTTCCTCAATATGATGGGATGTTTATAAGAATAATTGAACTTAATTGTTCTTTGGTGAAGAAAATCATCCTTAAACCAAAACACAAGAACCTAGACGTCATAGGAGATGACTAGCTATAGGATTAGGACTTTGGTAGACAACCAAAACCTTTCCCTTAGCTTTACTTAGGTACTTGTTGAAACATTTAAATGTCTTAACATGTGTTTTAAGTGCAGCTTGGGATGACGGGAAGACCCTCCAGGTACACTTTTATTTTATTGCAATTTACTTTATTGCAATTTACTTACATGCACTGTACTTTACTTTTTTTGCATGATAAACAACTGTTGCATGAAAACCAAAACCTTTAGGATAGTCCCTGAACTGAAACCAAAACTAAATTAAAAGTCATTACAAGATAAAAATCACCGCCACAACATTTCAAAATATAAAACAACTCAAAATTTAATCACAAACGTAACAACAAAACCACAATTGCAACTAAATTAAAACGTCTCATTGAATGATCGAGAATACCTCGGATGATGTAACCCACGTGTTGCTAACGGGATTTCCCACGGTCTAAATGAAAGTGTGGAACTCATTCAGTTGAGTTTAGCAAATTCATCTGGACTAAGTGAATTCAATGAAAATAACGGTGTTGGGATGACGGAACCGTGGGATCTTAATCGTTTCTGTTTAATCAACTTTAAGATTTGTTTTAATTAAAATATAAAAAATACATGGATTTTAAGATTCTCTCTAAACCAAAACACTTTTCTCATCTCCTGATTTATGACTTCTGAAACCAAACCTCTGCAACAACAAGGAGCTCGGAGCATCGTGGGCAGCTCGACCATCGTCATCAGCAAAACCCGGATCTACTTCAGCACAACTTTCTTAGAATTAAATAACAAAGTCATAGGACTTCGAGGTAGTTTGCCTAGTGCAGCATAGATCCTCAACTCTTCGTTAGGCATTTGCATAATCATGTTATGCAAATTAAGCCCTAACCGGTTTTAGGACTCCGAGGTAGTCGTTTGGTACGACATAAACCCTCATATCTTCAAGGCTATTTGTGCGATTATGTCATACAAACATAAGTCCTAATTAATTAAAATTGGCAGGATTGCAACATTAAATAAACTCCCAAATTGAAGCCAAACAATAGGATAGTTTGGGAAGTTGCCAAGATTCTTCTTGTATCCTCAGCTTCTCCTACTTCTCTTCCTTTGGACTCCTAAAAATAACTGTTCCAAATTTTGATCCATTCCCAATTGAAATTTCCTAAAATCCAATCCTTTGAAAACCTTAAACTTTGAAATTCTTGAGAGCAAAACCACTGATCATTATCGAGAGTTTTCTTAAATGATTCCCGTCATTTAAGATGTAATTAACTATGAGGCTTGCCCTTATAGGGAACTTTAAGAACCAAGGTAATATAAACCCTGCTTAATTCATTTATATTAAGTAGGGAACTTGTCGGCTTATAAAATTGGTTCGTAGACCAAACGGATGTCACAAATCTTCTAGTTTATTTAACCGAGCCCCATCATCAAGCAATATGTCTATTCTTCGGGATAGATACACGGTTTGTGATGCGGTGCTCGTTTATATAAACTATTTGGGATGTGAGATCGGTTTGATATCATATCTTAAAATTTTAAAATTTAAAATTATTTTCAAATTCAAATACTACTTTCTAAATTATATATATTTAAATTAAATTTAACATCTAAAATTCGTCGACAATTTCTGTAGGCGACCCCTTTTTTTTTAAAATACAACACACTAACCTCAAAATATGCCGACAAGGTTCACATATATTCTTAAACATAAAACTAAAATACAAAGAAGTATTTTGGTGCAAATATTTTGGAATATATGTCATGTTCAAGATTACGTTAACTATAAAGAAATCAAAGTTATTAATCTAGTACAATGAGAGAGAATAATGGAGCATAAGTTTAGAAAAGTTCAATCAATCTTAGAGAGCTAGTTTGGTTTAATGCCAGAGAGATTTATTATGGAAGTAATTTTTATGTTAAGGTGACTATTGGAGAAGATAGAGATTTTTTACATAAACAAATTTAGAAAAGGGAAATATTATATGGCCCTAATTTAGCTGAAATTATTTCACTAATATAAGTTAATTATTACAGCTCACACTCTTTCTTGTGATTGGAAAGGGCATTAATATAATATAAGATACATGAATTGTGAAAGATTCTCTTAAATGATAGTAGTGCAAGTCTTAAGTGCTTTAATTATCATCAGTAAGCTTGGCTTTTATTTGTCAAAAATATGTTTTCTTAATCCTACACTCAAAGAATGTATTTATCAAGCTTGGTCATATTAAACATATGTATGATAAAGCTCTAGTTAGTATTTGTCACCAAGTGAACCAAGGGTTTTAAATTCCTAAATGGATGTATCACAAATTAACATTATATCTAATGCAAATAATACATCAAGACACATCATTTTAAGCATCCATTGTATTCAAGTTCATAAACAATAGAGAAATATATGGACTCAATGTTAACCTTTAATTTAAATCTTTAAGAATTGATAACCCTTATGTCCTACTTCCCAGAACAAAATCATACATATCATAGCATCAGCATATCTTTAACACATCTTTATTACCTTAAAGTATAGAAAATTAGCTCTCATGGTATTTAACAATATGCCTTCTAAAGAACAATAAGAGTTATATGAATATTTTTCTCTATCTTCTCCATTAATCATCTTAACACAAAATTTTACTTCTATAATAAACCTCTCTAGGAAAAAAATCAAATTATTTCTATCAGATTGATATACTTTTTTAAAACTTATGCTTCATTATTCTCTCCTACTATTCTAGTGTATGACTAAAAAGTTTGATATTTCTATAGTTAAAGTATCTTGAGGTTCACATATATTCTTAAATATAACACTAAAATACAAAGAAGTATTTTGGTACAAATATTTTGGAATATATGTGATGTTCAAGATTACACTAACCTTAAAGAAATCAAAGTTATTAATCTAGTACAATGGGAGAGAAGAATGGAGCATAAGTATAGAAAAGTTCAATCAATCTTATAGAGCTAGTTTGGTTTAATGTCAGAGAGATTTATTATGGAAGTAATTTTTATGTTAAGGTGACTAATGGAGAAGATAGACAAAAAATATTCTTCAAATGATTTTTATTGATCATGAGAAAACATATTGCTAAGCACCATGAGAATTGATTTTCTATATTTTAAGACAAAAAAAGTGTTAAGGATATGTTGATTTTATTTAACATACGTATTATGAAGCTCTAGGAAATATTTGTCACTAAGTGAACTAAGAGTTTTCAATTCCTAAGAAAAATTAGAATCATATCATATGCAAATATTACATCAAGACACATCATTTTGAGCATCCATTGTATTCATCTTTTTTGACTCTATAATTTTGATGACAACAAACTAATGATTGATGGACCTAAAATTTTCTTATGGAGAAATTTTAGGATCATATGATTATTTATATCTAGGGAGTCTGGATCTCAAGATGATCAAACTAAGCTAAGCTATCGAAAAAGCTCAAATTTGATATGCTCAACTTAAAATGATGATTTGTGTTTAGCTAAATATAATTATTAAAGTTAACAAAAAATATTTAATTTATTAAATTAACCAAAATTTGTTAGAAAATGTCTTTACATTAAAATGATTTTTCTTAATATATCTATAACTATTTTATACTGACAAATTCGAATCTTAATGTTAATCTCATCAAGTTCATCTTTGCATTGAGACTACAAATTAATACTAATTACATATAGTCTTTTAAGATGAAGCAATTTAATTTTATGAATTATGAAATAAATGGTGTCACATAGTGTCTTATATTTAATCTAGTATGTCATCTAGAGTAAAAAGTATATATTACTTTATAATTTTTTTATATTGTTATAATATATATATATATATATATATATATATATATATATATATATATATATATATATATATATATATATATATATATATATATATATTTGAAATATGATAATCAATAGAGGCAATGGAGGAATAAGATACATATAGCCGACCCTACTTAGTAGGGTAAAAGCTTATTATTGTTCTTGTTGTATATATAATTCAAATCAATTTTCTTAATTCCAACATCTCTTTAAAAAATGCCAATTCAATTTTTCTCAACCCACATATTTTCATAAATTTTCTTGAAAATTAAAATAATAATTATTAATTATTTCAAATTCTGTTTCAATGGATCTAAATATTTATTTCATTTTTTTTTCTTTGCCAAATGTAATTTGTAAAATAACATTAAGTAAATTATATTAACTTCCGATTATGATTTTTGCCATTACTTTTAAATTTGATTTGCTGAATACTTTTTTTTGGAATGTATTTAAACATAATTAATAATAATATTAGTATTACCAATTATAAACAAAACTGCGTGTTCTTCACGCTCAAAGTTGTCATCATTAGCACTTTTAGCAGATAAGCTCAATCCCTCCATTACAATTCTCACGATGTTGCCAACAACACCCTCTGTCATCCACATTCATGAAAATGTCATTAAAATATTCAATGGCAGTATCAGTCTTGTCACTAGTCGCTGCTCACTCAGGCTACAACTTATATATAAGATCGGAAGTAATCAAATGTTTTTTAGTTAGCAAGTATTTGCATGGATAAATCAAGGATCAAGCAAAAAAACATAATTTAGATTTTATCGCAGTACATATTTTCCGAAAGCAATTCACCACATTTAGTAGTTCAATATAATCTTCTCAATTCTACACTTTTAGCAAAGCTTTTAACTTCTTGACTTAAACCCATTACACATTATCTTCTAATTGAATGTTAATTATTAATATCATATCACTCTATCTATAGTCATTATTCTAGTTCTATTATATCTAATAGTTAAGTCATTTACTTCAATGAATGTTTCACAAATTAGAATTATATGAGAAGTAGAAAGTACAAATAGGCATTTCATTTTGAACATTCATTGTAAACATTTTATAAACAAGTATAGAAATATATAGAATCAATGTTAACCTTTAATTTGAATATTTAACAATTGAAAATCCTTAGTTCATTTGGTGGCAGATACTACCTAGAGCTTCATCGTACGTATGTTTAATAGTTTAATAAAATCAACATATCTTTAACATGCTTTTTTTATCTTCTAATGGTGCTTAACAATATGCCTTCTCAAGATCAATAAAAAATTTGGTGAATTGCTTTAGAAAATAAGTTTGACACTTTTTTGCTTGGTCCCTGATTTATCCATGAAAATACTTGCTCAATAAAAACACATTTGATTAAATCTTATCTTATATATAAGTTGTAGCCTGGGTAAGAAGCGACAAGTGATAAGTGACAAGGCTGGTGCTGCTAGTGAATATTTTTATGTTGCTTTCAAGAACGTGAATGACAGAGGGTGTTGTTGGCAATATTATGATACACGTATTGCACATTCTTAGAGAGGAAGACTTAACATCTAAAACAATTGTAATGGAGGGATTGAGTTTATCTGCTAAAAGTGTTGATGATGACAACTTTGAGTGCAATGAACACTCGGTTTTGTTTCTTGTCGCTATAATCGCCGTTGCAAGGAGCGCCCTCCGAGCACCATCATTGCAAACTTTTATTGAAGGCATACTCGAGTTTGCTTCGGCTCCTCACCCTTCATTATTTCGAAAGAAAGAGTAAATGTATATCATTTTCTGGAAATGCTTGAAAAGTATAATTGATTCATAGATGATATCTTTTGTATATGACAATATCAACTTTGAATAATTTAGCTATAAAGGTGTATAACCAGGTGATTTCTGAGATATGCATGTTTTGAAAAACGAGTTTGTTGCAAAATGTTTATGAACTATTTTCATCACTGATTATGTTGTTTTTGTCAAGATCTCTCAGGTAAACATGGTAAGCTAATGATTACTCTGTCATAATTATCAACGTTGGTTTGGAATATTTCAAAGTTCAAGATCTCTCAGGTAAACATGGTAAGCTAATGATTACTCTGCCAGTGAATATTTTTATGTTGCTTTCAAGAATGTGAATGACAGAGGGAGTTGTTGGCAATATTGTGAGACACGTGTTGCACATTATTAGAGTGGAAGACTTAACATCTAAAACAATTGTAATGGAGGGATTGAGTTTATCTGTTAAAAGTGTTGATGATGACAAATTTGAGTGCAATGAACACTCAGTTTTGTTACTTATCGCTATAATCGTTGTTGCAAGGAGCTTCCTCCGAGCACCCTCATTGCAAACTCTTATTGAAGGCATACTCGAGTCTGTTTCGGCTCCTCACCCTTCATCATTTCGAAGGAAAGAGTAAATGTATATCATTTTCTAGAAATGCTTGAAAAGTATAATTGATTCATAGATGATATCTTTTGTATATGACAATATCAACTTTGAATAATTTAGCTATAAACGTGTATAACCAAGTGATTTATGAGATATGCATGTTTTGAAAAAGGAGTTTGTTGCAAAAGATTTATGAACTACTTTCATCACTGATTATGTTGTTTTTGTCAAGATCTCTCAGGTAAACATGGTAAGCTAATGATTACTCTGCCATAATTGTCAACGTTGGTTTGGAATATTTCAAAGTTCTATCTTATTTTTTATATGTTCCAAAGGTGATGGTGCTCATGTAATAATGCCAATTGGTGGTGTAATAGCACATGTTGGAAAAAAAATAGTTACCCTTGCTACTCAAGGCATGCATGATGTCCCTTTTTGTGGTGGTTGCTAGAAGTCACAAGGTTCGTTGTATACTATAAAATCCTAAGTTGTCTTTTATGAATACACCTAGAGAGTTAGAGCTGGGAGAAGGAGAGAGAGAGAGTAATTAGACAAATCTCCATAGAGGAACTTGAAATGAATCCTCGTAGAGGAACCGAAAAAAGAGACTCCGTAGAGGAACCTAGAAAGGAGTCATTTTATTCGTCTCTCTGTCACATTTTTATAGAAGCTTATTTGTATAACTACAAAAATGAGGGAACGGTTATGGAAATCACCTTTAATATGATTAATTGTGTTGATCTTATATCAAATCTATATTATAATTTGAATTTGAATATGACGGTAACTGTATTATACTGCTAACTAAGACGACTTTGAATATAACATTTTTATCTAAATCATGCCATACAAAAATAGTACCGCAATGTCGATAGCTTTGATTTATTATTGTCTGTTTTTGCATCTTCGTTTGATGTTTTTTGTTTCATGTATTATTTCTAATGTTTTTGTCTTAATTTCTGTAGAGAACTGTAATTCGTCTTCCCGGACTTAGTTATGGTGAAAAGGGGATGAATGAAATACCGGTAAAAGACCATCTTCACAAACTTTTCATTAAAAATATCTGATCACTGTAAATCATGTAGTTTTTTTATGAATATTTTCCCTTAGTCAGTGCCAACAATTTTTAATGTAATTAAACACACACATACACACATATATATATATATATATATATATATATATATATATATATATATATATATATATATATATATATATAGCGCCCAAAACTTATGTATTTATCCATGTCACGATCAAACCATCGGAATTTTCATAAAAGCAAAAATTATGGATTGAGATTTTATTGTAAATTTTGATATTTGGATGTTAGTTTCATAAATAGCCCAACACCTATTTATTTATTTTATTTTTATTTTTGAACTATTGAACTCATATATTTATGAGCGGCTTTGCGCCATAATCAAACTATGGAGATTTTGATGAAAACAAAAAAAAAAGCCATATGGATTAAGATTTTATTATAATTTTTGATAGTTTTGTAAATATCAATATTTCACTGAGTTATGTATGTAATAATTATGTATGTAATAATTGCCTTTGTTTTTCTTACTGACAACATAGCTTATTTGAGAGTTGTTGGCATTTCCTGATACCTTACTGGTCTCTCTTATCATGAGTCTGGAGTGACATTTGAACTAAATATTGAGGTTTTGTAAGTGATGCAACCAACTTAGGAAGGACTAATTTTAAGTTTTTTTTTTTCTTGATTTATATTATATGTTTGTAGCTTTTCTTTCCCCTTAAAATGTATTTAATTTTTTTGGTTTCTATTGTAAAATAAAATTTTACTTTTCCAAAATAAGTTATGTAAAGTCTCATTTTCAAGACTGGGTTTTATTGATGCAGATTCTGTTGTAGATTCTGTTGTTGACCAATATTTGTGGGTTATTTGTGAGGCATTTACATACCAAGCACAGAATTCTCACATATTTACATATCTAACACCTAAATATCCACTCAAATTTTTAACATTATACCAAAGGTTTCAGTGTATCACTATCTTTAATTTTTTAAAAGTGAAATACATCTTTTCATACATATATTTGCAACATAATGGTGTTATAAATGTAAATATCAAATTTTAGGTGTTAGATATGTAAATACATAAGAATGTTGTGGTGTGTATGTAAAATTACCTTATTTTTATTAAAAGTGTTTTGGCAATTTTATTCTATGTTCTATTATTAAAAATAGTTACAGAAGAATCACTATCAATAACAACCAACAATGTTTGAAATTGTTAACAGTTAATAATATGAGTAAATGATAATTACGAAATTATTGATGCGAAGTCTGTAGCAAATAATAATATTTGTCATCACAGAAAATATTCTTAAAAATGGAATTAAATCTCTATTAAAATTTGAAGGTTAAAACAACAAAATAAATCATTGAAGTCTTCTGATTGAACACTTGCTCGCATTATAAAAGAAGACAAAATCATTGATGTCTTTTTATATAAATTAATCATTTTTTTACTTATTCAATAAAATAAGAAGCAAAAACAAAGCATAAACTGAAAACCAGTCTACCATTTTTAAAATCAAAACTCACTTTTATTTTTTAAACTTGACCAAATTATTCAGATTGACTCCAGCTTAGTTCAAATTTTTTGTTTGAACCAAAGAACACATGACGCCATTATCAAGGATGAGTAAGATATTGTGTTGTTTCGTAGGTTGTTTCGTACTGTGCTTCATCACAAGGAGTGACCGCCAGAGGCCGATTTTCAGTTTCAAGTGCTTATTTCGAGGGGCATATGTGTAGATTTTGGAATTTACTTCTAAACTTCTTCGAAATTTTGAGAAGAAAATAAGATAAAAAAAATCTAACAAAAAATTAGAGAAATAAAATAAAATCTGTGAAGTAGTTAGATAAAATTCAATCCACACTTATGGTATTGAACTATAAAATTTGAAATTACTAAGGCCAAATAGTTGTTCATTGAAATCAGTCAGATATTAGTTATTACAATAATAAATAAGTTTGTGCATAGCACAGCATAGGATGACATGAATATAAGTAAATAATAAGTCCTCACCTCACATATTCAAGTATTGATGGTGGGAAGAGATGGATTTGGAATGACGCCAATTATTCAATATGGACATCACGAATGTGTGCGATCTTGTGCCAATCGGAGCCTGAAAATCTTTTATAACGCTCCATCAACTCTGGATGACAATCTTCGATATGCAGTGAACACATGGAGGAAGGGAGGTCTGGCAATGATTTGAGGAGTGGAATGCTTTCTAAATGAAGCTTCTCGAGGGATGAGATGGCTGATAAAGAAGATGGCAGGCACTGTAGGTTAACAAGTTTACGTATACTCAGAATTTCCAAGGAGGGAGGGAGTTCTGGCAATGATTTGAGGAGTGGAATGTTATCTAAATAAAAATACTTGAGGGATGAGATGGCCGTCAAAGAAGATGGCAGGCACTGTAAGTTATCAAGCTTATAGAGTCCCAGAAAATACAAAGAGGGAGGGAGTTCTGGCAATGATTTGAGGAGTGGAATGTCACGTAAACCTATATGCCCGAGGGATGAGATGGCTGACAAAGAAGATGGCAGACACTGCAATGATTCCAGATACGCAAGATTTATTTCCTTAATAGAAGAGAGGCGTTCCAAGGAGGAAGAGAGAGACTGCAGGGATTTCTCAACGCCACTCTCCACTTGTTGCAGTACACCGAGAGAAATCAGATTGGGGCAACGTTCAATTCTCGAAGTTGCTACATCCACCAGATGAACAGATGTGATCTTTAGACACAAACGGACCTCTAATGTTTCAAGGGGAATAGATTTTGAAGTGCCTTGCTTGCAGTTCAAAGCTTTCCATCCAATGCTATGTATCCGCATTTTCTTGAGCTTAGGAGGCAAATAGGGCAACTCCTGCAGGTTTGGGCAGTTTTGGAGGATGAGTTTCGTTAAGCAAGGAAAGAAACAGTCATCTGCTGCTACTCCTGCTCCATCAAACCAATCCTCCAATACTTGTAATCCCTTAATCTTTAGCACCTGCAACGATGGAAATACAGAAACCTTGTCATTCCCATGGAATTTATAATCAAGCCGCTTTGCTTTTGGCATGTTATGAAGATACAGCCACTTGAGGTGGGGAAGCTGCCCAAAAGGTGGAAGAGTTTCCCACTCCGAACACTTCTCCAGATAGATGTACTCTAGATTGGAGATCAAATCAGCTTCGTACATCCATTTTGCAGACCTTGCACCCTCATATGAAACTATGGACAAACTTTTCAAATTTGTGTATGGTTCAAGATTATCAAGCACATTCACATCTAAGTCAGAATTGACAATGTTCCGTAGGCTTTCAACTCCACTTTCTGATTCATCAACAGTATTGCCCCAATTCAAGAATAAATCCGTCAGTTTTCTCTTTTCACATAATTTTGCAGTGCGAGCCTCTTCAGCATCCATCACATTTTCCAGAAAATGTATTCTTAATTTGAGCAACTCGCTCATATGTTCCAACTCCCCAATTTTATAACCATTCTCATTCTTAACATTAAACTCTTTTATTTCTTGAAGTGACCTTAATTTCCCAATTCCACGTACACTAGAAAAAGCACTCGGGGGCAATTCCAAGTGACGCAGATTAGAAAGATTACTCACATCGCCAGGCAAGAAATCATCAGAATTATCAGAGCAAAATCCCCCATATATTATGAACCGCAAATGATAAAGACTGCTTATAGATCTTGGCATTTGAGTGAGATTCAAACATCGAAGATTCAAATATCGAAGATGTCTCCAATTTTTAATAGCCTCAGGCATCTTTTTTAGACTTTCAGTGTCTATGAACAACAAACGAATGCTTCTTGATGCCTTAAAAATTTCAGTAAATACTTCAGTATAATCTTGAAAATATCTTCCATTGATAAAAAAAAGTGAATGTAGATTTTTAACATCTTTGATTATTCTCAACACTTCTAGATTTCCAGTTTCAACAAATAAGTGTCGAACATTTTTAGGAATTTTAAAAGATAAAACATTATCTCCCACGAATCTGAAACATTCCTCTGAAGAAATAGACTGTGCCAAATCATTTAATAAATCATGCATCTTATAGTATATTTTCTTTTCATCTCGAAACTCGTCAAAGAAAGATTTTCTGACCAAAACATTAAAATACCTTCCTCCAATATCTTCCAAAGTCTCTCCTTCAATAGAAGATTCCTGAATGAAACCCAATGCAATCCACATTCGGACTAAATCATCTTTATCAAACTCATGATCTTGCGGGAATATGCCACAAAATGCAAAACAAGTTTGTAGAGGTTGTTGAAGGAACGTAAAACTCAATTGTAAGATAGACAAAATGTTATTGCGACCCGGTTCTGATTCTACGTTTAGAATATCAGTACTATTTAAAATGTTCGTCCAAAAGCTCTCATTCAAGTTAGAATTGAGAACGCCACCGATGACCTTTGCTGCTAGTGGAGATCCTGAAAGTTTTTTAACTATCAAACTAGCAATATGTGTGAATTTCTTATGAGCACCAATGTTCTCTACACCAGCAAATGCATGGGTTTTGAGTAGCTGCAAACACACATCTTCCTCCAAGCCCTTTATTCTCAATGATTCCATCTTTTTTTTAATAACCTTTGCAATCGCCAATGCAACTGCATCCATCCGAGTAGTTAACAAAATCTTACTTCCAAAACTTCCATTAGTCAGAGGGGAGAGCACATTCTCCCATTTGCTCATATCTTCCTCCCAAATGTCATCCAGAACAAGCAAGAACCTTTTGGATTGCACGACATCTTTAAGTCTCTCTTGAACAGCGGCGAGTGGTGACTCCAAACGAGGCCTCTCCTTGGTAAGAATATCCAACATATCAGCAATGACCTTTTTTGCATCAAAGTCGTTGGAAACACAAACCCACATTTTCAGTTGAAATTCTTCTTTCAGATCTTCATAGATGTGTTGTAAGAGTGTAGTCTTGCCCATGCCACCATGACCCACTATGGATAGAAGAGAAATGTTTTTGTACAAAGTAGGGCTAGCAATATGAGTTGGATCTTCATTTGTTGGCTTCCTCAACCACTGCATGACAAAATCCTTCTCCTCGCCTCGACCGATGAGATCACTTTTGCGCAAGCATCCTGTTTCACGATCTTTGAACAACTGAAGCTCCAGCTGCTGCTGCTCCTGCTTTGCGTTTTCTAAGAGATGAAGGAAAGTACTGACCTCAGCTGAAACTTTATCAAGTTTCTTCACAACCTTCTCCAGTCTCTTCAAATTGGGATCCATCTTGAGAGCACGTTTGCCAATTTTCTTCACAACCTTCACAACCTTTTGCTGCTTCTTGTTTCTGGTATGCTGTTCTTCAAACTTCTCGTACTCAAAGTCATCCAGAACATCATCTGCCTCATCGATGGCATCTCGTAGCTTCCAGATCCAGCTGTTGAGTTCTGGGTTTCGATCTCTGATCTGTGCTCGGGTGTAAGCAGAGACGACAGCTTGTATCTTGGGATGGTTTTCTCGCAGCCTTTCGAGCTCGTCCTTCATGCCCCTCTGCCATCTATATTGATCTTGAAGGTAAACAGAGCAAGCTTTGAAGATCTTATCCACGATTGGGCCAACAAACAAGTCTGCCATGGCACAGATCAAGGTTAGGCGGAGGAGAGACGGTGGAAGAGAAGAAGAGAGGACGGAAGTAGGTGGCTTTGATATGAAGGATTTGTGGTGGGCGATGGAGGGGATGCGTGAAGTATCTGGGGAAGGTAAGAGAGGCTTTGTGCTGTGTAATAAATTAAAGAGCAGGATTTTAGATTACTAATATTATTTAACTAAGAAAATATTAATTTAAACAATTTATTATAGTTTGTAATTTAAATTTATATTATTTAATTACTTTCATAAACTAAACAATAATAATTAAGAAAAACTTTAGTCAAAATTAATTTTAATTTCTTTGATAATACGGCATTCGATGAACATTAAAGTACTTTAATAATGTCAAATTTGAACAATCTTAGGCTCGTTGCATTTGTCTTGTCAAGGCACTCGATTTGATTATGAATTCTCCAGGTTTGACTTTCATTTGACCATCCAATTATTTCTAAACTACTCTTAAAAGTGTTTTAATGGCATGATCGGGGATTTATTTGGCTCGGATTGCACCAATTTTGGTATAATTGAGTCAATCTCGTCAAGCCAGTAATTTTGACTATAAATTTATTGAAATCAGAGCTCCAAATAATTTTTAATCAAAGTTTGAATATTTTTTACTCAAAAGATTGTCTTGAGATCCGTATTATACCTGGAGATTTATATCGTATGATGCAATTTTGTTGACGACATATCAATACTTATAAGTATTAAAAAATAAATTAATTTTTTTATAAATTAAAATAAGAAAATCATATAAATAACTTTAATTATTCTATAAAAAAAAGAATTTATAAATAACTTTAGTTATTTATAAAGAAAATCATATAAAATTTGGGATTATTTTTTTATTTATTTATTTTGCAGAGAAAAAAGGTTTATCCTAATCTATATCATTTTTTGTAGTTTTTGTTTATTTATAAAATAATATTTTTAATGAGTAATAAATTGTAAAATTTTTAACAAAATTTATAATAATTTTCTTCTTTATGTAATCATTATGTTAATAATACTTTCCATCATCTTTATCTTTGTTACTTGGCCTATATCCTATCGCACGCCAACAACGTCTTCTTCTCTCATCTTTTTTTGAGCTACTGGATCGACGCATTTATGGATGCCACGATCAAATACGAAGATCAAGGTTGGGGATTTTAAGTGATAATTTGAAAAATAGATAAAAGAATGTGCTAGATCTATAAATAGCAAATGTTTAAGAGTTTTTACATAAATACCACTCAATTCTATGTATTTATAGATCTATCACATAAACTTCAATTTTCACATACATATACCAACTTACCTATGCATGGAAAAGTGTAATTCACTTTTTAAAAGTTAAAAGTGATATTTTCATTTAGGTGGTAGAAATATAACAAAGCAAAGTTGATATAAATACATAAGAATTGGGTCGTATACATGATAGGAACGCACGTATCAGTACAAAAATTGATTTCTCAATTCAGAGTTTCAGAGTAAAAAACACTAGAGCTACCAATAAATACATCAAATTCAAAATAAAAATAAATATCTAAATGTCCATTAACTAATCTCATTGCAAAGTAAACAAAAAATTACATAAACTACAAGAAGAATCATCACTGGAGTCTGAATAATCCATCCAACTCGAAGCCTCAATGAACTGTTTTTCTCTGGTGATCCCGGTCCCGGTCCCCAGTCATTGGTTCCTTGAATGACAAATTAAGTCTATTACTTTTCAGGGCTATTGAAAAGCACGTCATTTGTGAACAACTCATGTTTAACTAGTTAAAGAGCCTTACATGAATAAACATTTATTAGATTGTGTTCAGCTCATTTTGACTCGAATTAGTTAAATAAATAAAGAGATAATATTTTTATACTAATTTCATATGCTGTAGTTTAATAATATTAAATTTTATTATTTTCAAAATATTCAAGATAATTTTGAGCTGAACATGAGCAGAACCGAAAAACAAATTTGGATCGATTCACGGGCCATTTCGAATAAGAGCCTATTTCATTTTTTTTTTTTTTTTTAACGAGTCAAATACGAACAAGCACTGAGTATCAAGCTGAGCTTCACACCGCTACTATTCTTCAACACAAACCAAACAGAAAGCTTTCATATGGACTACTAAGACTCACCATTGCATGTTGAGTGGTTGTTAAGTGAAGTAAAAATGGTACCTGCATTGTAGCCAGCATAAGAGCAGGTAGAAGTCTCACAAGCTGAAACAGAGCTGTTGCCCATGAAGAGGCTCCCACATTTAGCTACAGGGCATGGTTATTGATTATTCCTTGGGTGAGACGACACTCCAATCTGTCACAAGAATGGTGAACATTTACATGTCACCCAATTCCTATATATTTGCATAAATAACATCTATACTGTATTTTTTACACTTTTACCATTCAAATCTTTCATATAACGTCAGAAATACCACCATATTAACTTTTAAAATGTGAAATACACTATTTCACGCATAGCTAAAATGGCATATATGTAAAAATTGAAGTTTGGGTGTTAGATATGTAAACACATAGGAACTTCGTGGTATTTAAGTAAATATTCCATAAATATATGTATTAAAAAAAATTTATAGAAATACGAGTTAGGTGATAATATGAATAAATGGGAGCTGAATAGGAAATTAACTACCATGTGGTGGAGCTGCAGTTGCAAAGGACATAGTTCTTGGCAATGAGAGCATAGTTGCTGTAAGGGATTCGCAGGTTATGATCGAGAGATAAATTGCTCATTGACGATGAACATACTGTCAAAGTGTCACTGAGTTAATTATCCTTTAATAATCATTAAGTTGAGAGATACAATGTAAAAGGTCTGTGATGAAAAGGTTGTTAGAAAACCAGAGACTGTTGTTAAATGCTGATTCAAAAGGAGTTAGAAGACTCGGATTTTACCGCACTTAGGTTACCAAGATCAACTTGGATAGTTAATATAGAAATATAAGTTTTAAAATAGTGGATGGACTATTACCTGGGTCCACAGTCTACAAAAAAAGATAAATTAGACCTCAGTTTTTAAAATTTGGAGCTGAAACAATCTTCCATAAAAATTATTCTCAGTCTAATTAAAAGAGTCTGCGGACTAAATTGACAATTTTAAAGGCTATGAGATTAAAATGAACCCTTATACTACGTTAGTGATAAGAATACAATGAAATAAATCCTTATCAAGCTATGCTTCTATGAAGGTCATAATTACTTCATAATAGTATTTAAAAGTACAATTACTTGTAATTAGTCTGACAAAAACACAAAAAATAAGCTTTGGATGAGAGCAGTGCAGTTGTTATAAAAATCCAATTAAGAACATTGACTACTGTGAAGTTGTTGAACACTTCGTTAAAAATAGTAAAATATCAATACCATTTTCCAATGACCTAAATCAAAGATGACAAATCTTCTTAGAATCCTTCTCATTAATCCAATTGACCAAATTGGGATTTATTATTGCTTACAGATTCATAGAGTCGAGATATACAAAATAGTATCTTCAGATTATCAATTGGAGACATCGCCAATGGCTGTAAATGTCGTACTAAAACTGACATCACATATCAATCCAGATCTATATTAGTCGATAAGGTCAACCCGAAAACTCAATTGCATTGTCACGTTTTAATAGTGAAAGGTATAAGTTAAAATATTCATTATTCATTCTATGAGGAATATTCCTAATAATGACAATAATACCCTCAAAATTTATAAGTAATCCCTCGTAGAAATCAATTAAAGAAATTATTTTTTATAATTGAAGGCTACTTTGATCTTTTCAAAATTCCTAATAGGAACATCAGCATATCAATACTTGTGTTTGTGTTGAAATCTTCAATTTCATCGCAATAGTAGCTAAATAAAAAACTAGATGCAATTTTGACCATGGGAATTTCTTGACGTGTTTGGAGCAAGATACACGAATAGCACGTGTTTTGATGCTAATTGTGATAGAGGCAAGAGAAAAAACACCGACCCAATCAACATATAAAATCCTAGATTTTAAGTTTTTTGGTGATCGACTTTTGTCCACTATGAAAAAAAAAATTATGTGGCTTGAGAAAAGTTTTTACAAGTTGAACTCCACGAAGTCTTGGGTCACATAAGTTCAAATAAAATGAAGAAGAGGAAAAGTTACCTGAGAATCTATTAGGTGACAAAAAAAAAAAAAAACACAAAGATGCCTAAAAATTATCTTTATTGCATGAATGTCAACCTATTTGTAATTATTGGTGTGATAAGATGAGGGTCCTTAAGACAATTGGACGGGTAAATGTCTAATTGTTGTTAAGTGATGAGCGAGATGATTCCATTGTCTTAGGGGAAAAAGTTAGAAGTGGCGGATAAAACAAAAATGAAGTGATGCATAGCAATTGATGCAAAAAAACTATCAACAAGTAGTTGTTTGGTTGCTTCAATAGTCTCACGAGGCAATCATAGCAAATGAACTTTGATAAATGATTCTGAGCAAGCTAACAAATTTCAAGGATAATTGAATGAGCGAAACGGGACTATTGATAGGTGGCGTTCAAATTAGACCAAACTAACAGTCAAGATGAACGAACCAAACGGATGAGAGCCAAGCAAAGCGTGATTGGATTAGTGTTAAGAAGCAGACAAGTAGGATGAGAATGCAAAGTGAAGTCCTCAATCTAGATAGAATATTCATCAATATTACTAGTTAAGTCAAATTTTATTAAAATTAAGATCGGCTAGGATAAGGATGGCTGCATAGATAATTCAGTTCCAGCTCCAAATAGGCACTAAGGATGAATATGTAAAACGAAGCCTTACACTTTTGTTCCTTACTTCGAAAGCTGTAGGTTTGAAACAATGAATCAAGCCACGCATTTCTACTCATATTCCTTGGTTTCCACTCTTAAGGACTTGAAGCTTCAACTGGTAATTGCCTGAAGCAAAATATTTGGTCTATTAAGGGAAACATAATGAGAATGTGGCAATATTCAAGAGGTAAAAGGAGAGCAGGTATCAAAAAATTAGTAAGATCTACATACGTACCATTCAATTCTTATTTATTTACATATCTAACATATAAACTTCAATTTTTACGTACATACCACCTGCCTATGCATGAAAAGGTATATATCATTTTACATGTGGTGGCATTTTTATGAGATATGAAAGATTTGAGTGGTATAAATGTAAAAAAGTAAAGTTTAGGTGTTAGATGTGTAAATAAAGAATAATTAGGTGGCATACATGTAAATTCCCCAAAATTTATTGTGCACTTGCTCCATTGGTAGTTTTTGTGGTGGATACACCTGAGGCTGTGAAAGTCTTTTGCTAAATGTTTCACTCACTAATACGTGCTAGACTTCATTAAGAAGGATCGGTTTGGATGGCTCAAAACCTCAATGAGTTTAAAGGAAGAAGAGCGGCATTAAATAATTGATAAGAGCAACAAACACACAAATGATAAGAGTTGACGGCCACAATGTAAAAAGGGCTAGTCTCCATGGGCTTAGAGGTTCAACAAAAAATTTTCATCATTTCAGTGCAACACAGCTACTAGGCAAATCCAGGCTCCATGCCAGATCTCGAACTTGCCAAACACAAAGTACAAACATGCATAACTAAAAAATAACACCCATATTACAAGAAAAACTTCCTAACCTTTTTATTGACCGAGAATTTACAATGATAAGGGGCTCTTAACATTTCTCCAAATGTAGAATTAAACTTACAAATCCATACACTTTCATTAACTTAGTCTAGCATGAATCAAGCACCACCATAAGCATCGCCTTCGGACTAAAAAAGGTAGCTAGGCTACCCATTAAATGTCCAAGCCTATGAAATTCTTCAAGGGTCTAAAACAAGTCCACAATGGGCATATAACAACAATGACATGCATTGAAGGGTGTTGTCGAGTCAGACAAACATGTTAGTTAGGAGTTTCCTTATTTCTGATTTTGTGTAAATATTAAATAGATTCGTTTAGATCTCCTTAAACATTAATGAAAAAAATATTGTGAATCTCACTGTCTTCTTATACTTTTGCCTTTAAGCAGCAGAAGTGTCATTAAGTAATCAGATGAGGTTATTCAATATGGCACAGGGACCATTTAGTGCGATTAAGCTCAAACTATCTTATTCCTATTACTTAGCAAGATTTTATAATCACAAGATGAGGTGAAAAATGATAAATTAAAATGATATAAGTATCTAAAGCAAATCCTAAAATGTCAGCTAGCAAATTCATATTTAGAAAGCTCATTTATCAATTATTCGTTAGAGTAAGAATGACTGGTAGAAGGGTAACTAAACAAACTGTGAAAAAGAGAGAAAGGCAGAACGGCGGATTGGCAAGAAGTAACTAATGGTTGACAAGGAAAACTGACTCAAAATGAGATCCAGGAGCTGTGTCTAAGTAGCCACAACCTTCACAAAACACAAGACTACCAGAAAAAAGGAAAAAAACTATAATGGAGATATGACTAGCAATTGGTAAGGTGAAATTTTTGATTGGATCGATTGGATTGGGGAAGGGATCAAGGGGCTTTGTTAGGCTGCTTTATGACCTTCGCAAAACACTAGACCACTAGAAAATTAGTGAAGATCAGAGGGAGATTTGACATACTTAACTGGTGATTGGTTGGGTTAAGCAAAAATTTTGTGAGACAAATATGAACGGCGTGAAGTATGTAGTAATGTGCTTACATGATACAACACATTGATGAAAGAGCTAATGGTTGATGTGATGGTGGATTTGAATCTCCAGATGTTAGGCAGTTCCTCAACATCTTGCACTGCAATGTACAAAGACACAAAAAAAGGCAAAAGGAATACTTGGGGTTTTTTTCTTCAACTGAACAATAGCTTTGAGCCTCCTTTATACTTTTCCCTATTTCCCACTTTTCTACTTAGTTGACAACATGCAAGTTAGAAGTGATGTCACAAAAAATCCACTTAATCAACCACAAATCTCAATACAATTTGGGTTATATAATTTCTAGATTCAAATCCAAAATCATCTAAGCTTCGATTTCAGTAATTTTATAATTAGACTGAAACTCTAAACAAGAAGAAACTAGCGATGCTAAAGGCAAACTAATTTAAGTCCAAATGAACCCAAATCAAACGCTTGAAGTATTATTGAAAGTTTCATCACATCAATTGAAGAGCTAAACAATCTTTTAATTTGGAATGATTATATTCGAATCGAGCAGCCCAAGAGGAATCCGACTAGCCTAAGATCATTCACTTTCAAATTAATTAAGGCATTTAAATGACGAAAAAAAAAAATAAATAAATAAATCTAACATGGATCATATGATGGAGTGTTCTAGAATTTTGACCAAATTTATCAAAATGTCACTCCCAAAACTCTACCAATAGGACCCTATTTTCAACACAAATAGAGTGAGAAAGCAAACGGTTAAATCCATACTCTTGAAAAAAAAATCTTGGAGTCAATGACCACAAACCCTCAGTGGTTGCTGTAACACAACTATTGTCTTACGATTAGGGCTGTAATCGAGCCCAGCCCAATCGAGTATATCATTGTTCAAACTTGGCTTGGTATAATTATAAGTTGTTCAAGTTCAGCTTGAGCTTGTGTCGAGTTTCATATATTGTTAATGTTTGATTTGTTTAACTATTTCAATGTTTGAACTTAATTTGTATTTAATTTGTTTATGACAGGTCAACAAGTATTTAAACGAGCTAATAAACAAGCTAAAAATTTAAATGAGAATCTTGATGTTTGTAAAAAAATTCTAATAAAAAAAATTTGCAATTTTGATTGCAGCTACTAATTTTTTGACTATAAACTCTAAAATCATTAAACTTAACTAATTAGCTACATAGTTCTTATTGTATGACTACATTTGTTCAAATTTTGGGAGTGGAAGAACTAAAATGATCCTAAAAGTTATAGGGAAGATCATTTACTGACAATACTTATTGATTTTGTTGGTAATTGTAGTGTGATGGTCATAAAAATGGACTAATTATATTCGAAGTTATGAAAACTCTATAAGAAAAATCTTTTATGACACTCTCCTTAACTGTAAATATCTCATTTTAAATTATCATTCAATTATTAATAAAATAAATATATAAATAATAATATTAAAACAAAAATATTATTTATATAATAATATATTACTATTAAATTTATGATTAAATAAATTATAAGTAATTAAATTTTATTTAAATAACATATTATATATATAATACGAGTTATTATCGATTTTAATATCAAGTATTTATTAAGTTACTTGTTGAATGACAAACGAGTTTGTTCGTGAACATAAACGAGCAAGTTTGACTATGTTCATGTTCAGTTCGTTTAAGCTTCAAGTTTTTAAAAATTATTCGAGCTTGTTTATTTACTAATTTGAACGAACATGATCGAGTCTTAATCGAGTAGAATTCAAGTTGTTCATTGAGTGCATTGCTTCATTTACAGCCCTACTTGCAGTTATATAACTTGGTTATTATCTTCAGGGCGTTATCTAACTAATTTACTATGGAAAAAGTAGGGTGGAGGGTGCCCAATGCACAAGTTTATTTATGTGGCCATTCAATAATAGAATTGCTCGCATGGAGTCATAGTATAGGATAAGTCATATTAAGATTACTCTTTATGTAAACATAATCATTATGGAGGATCTCACTTAAAAGTCAAAGAACAAGAGATCAAGGCTTTAAGTACTTGCTTTGGAGTTTTAGAGCATTGATTAGGAGAAAATGTTTAGCTTTTGCCTACTTCCATTCAAGATACACAGAAACAATTAAATAATAAAGACAAGGACATTGGAATAAAGGGTTTCCTTAAAAATGTGTATAATGTTTGTTAACTTGTGCCTGCAAATTTCAAAAAGTTAGAGTAATACATGAGATTATAAATTTACTACTACTCGTTCATCGGATCCTCCTTGCTTTTGAGTCCCAAAGCAAGTAGGTACACTCATAAAATACAATATGATCCTTAAAAAAAGTATGTAGAAAGTGGTTACTTAATGCCCTTTTGATAACTAATCTCAATTTAAAGGCATAATTTTTCATTAACCTTTGGGTAAACTATCCATTAGGAAATTTAGGAACTTAGACAGGACTAACTGGTACTCCACCTCATCGAGACCGACGAAGCAATGGTTTCTAAGAAAAACAGCTAATCCCAAAAACTTGTATCACTACAATTTGACAAAGCCATTAATTTTTACAATAAATTCTAGCAAATCTAAAATTTCTCTTAAACATTAAATCAAACATCATTTAATTTGGATTTCACAATAAAGATCGTGAAGTAAATTTTCTATCACATGTTGATTGCTCATAATTAAAAGATTTTCAAATAAAATAGGCATTGATAGAGTAAACCAATCGACGATAAATGCTTGATGAAATTAATTTTCTTGAAAAGATTAAAGAATCTTTTCATTAAAAGAAAATTATTAATTAAGTTCATGCATTCAACAACTCATCAAAATTTTTCGAGAGAACTCCAATATATGTAAGAGTTTATAAAATTCCAAGAATTACACTACTCTATGTATCTGGAACATCCAACTAATCATATCACCTGCACTACCATACATGAATTTATTACTTCTCAATCAACATTTTCGTTGTCTTCAGTATAGTTCTTACGATTATCTTGTTAGCATTTCAACTAGCTTAGGGCCCGTTTGGGGTAACTTATTTGGTGCGGTGGCGTTTTGAAAATGCACCAGGTATGTTTGGGTAAACTGTGTTTTGACAACTTATGCATTCTCAAAACGCTGAAAATAACGTTTTCATACCGCACCTATCTAGGTGCGGTGGCAGCTTTCTAAGTGCGGTCTAACTTTTCCAAAAAAAGAAAAATTTGTAATAGCCACGCACTTAGCTTATCAACATATTATTTTTAATCAGCTTATCAGCAAATTATTCAATAAGCTGCAGCTGCCCCAAACAGACCCTTAATCTCCATCCCTAGTCATCATCAATGTTGCATATCACAACAATTTCATTTTATTCACTCTCTAACATCAATGCATGCTAACCATATGACCAAGAAGACTTCATCAACAAGTTATATTATTAATAGTGTCACATATAACACCCTTCCATACAAAAAGAACTATGAAAAGTATACATGGATTTATTACTTCTCAATCAATGCCTTCATCATCTTTAGTATAATTCTTAGGATCTCCTAGTTAGCATTTTAACTAGCTTAGTCTCCATCCCTACTCATCATCAATATTGCAAATTACAATAATTTTATTTTATTCACTCTTGCAACATCAATGCATGCTAAGCATATGAACAAGAAGACTTCATCAACAAATTATCTTATTAAGGGTGCCACAAATAACACGCATCCATACATAAAGAACTATGACCGGGGGTAACAACTTAGTTCATGGCTCAGTACACATGGATTTATTACTTCTCAATCAACATCTTCACTATCTTGAGCATAGTTCTTATGATTTCCTTGTTAGCATTTCAACTAGCTTAGTCTCCATCCCTACTCCTCATCAATATTGAAAATTACAAAAATTTTATTTTATTCACACTTGATACATCAATGCATGCTAGCCATATGAACAAGAAAACTTCATCAACAAGTTATCTTATTAAGGGTATCACATATAACACCCTTCCATACATAGTAAACTATGACCCGGGTTGACAACTTGATTCATGGCTTGAAAGGAGCCCCATTATGATGTCCAGAGAGTGATAAAACCAACTAATCTGCCTTCTATTATAATGTAAAATAACAAACAATTAATATAAAAGATTTTTGGACTTACATGTCAATTCATTCAAAAATAGGGTGGCAACTATAGGGAGAAAAAAAATCCTTATCAAGCAAAAATTTTGAATAAGCACATGAATCAAAGACAATATGAAATAATCAAACCAACACCATATAACTCTTAAAGAAAAAAATAGATATCAAACAATTTTAAAACAAGTTAGAGGCCCTAACAAAAAAAAAGGGGGAAATTATAACAAATATATAGATGGCAAAATCACGTAGATCTATCTTAATGACCTTGAAAAACTCATAACAAGTGCCTTTAGCTCTATTTGGGTTGGGTCGGGTTCACTTTGTCTCGCATATGTCCTCTAGCAATGCATAAAACTCTTCCTGCTTAGAGGGCATTGACAACATTATCGGTGATGAGGAACTACACAACCCCACATCTGACAACCTTGCCTGTGCTACAGTCATTTCCATTTTAAGACTTTTGTTACAGAAAAGAATCTCCATGTAAAATAATGTGCTGATCCTCTAATTGATTTTGTATAAGTGATTGAAAATATACTCTATCAGCTAAACTTCTGCTCATAAAAAATTGGTTATAGTTAATGAAACATGTTAAGAAATATTTTGATAAGTAATTATATTGTTGATGTGTGTCAGAAGGTCCGTGGCAGTAACATGATTGTTTTGCATCTTAACTTGCACAAAAATACAACACACATTCAGGTAATTAAAGTGACAGGTAGCAAGAGACACCTTGGTTTTTAAATGAAAAGCACCGAAAAAAAAAGAAAAAATCTTAGGATCTAGCTAAATTGAAATAATCTACTATATAATTGTGAGTACACAGACACACTCCTCTCAGAGTTAGGGAAAATGGAATTACAAAATTAATGTACAACGATATTTTAGTAATAATTGACGTAATATGCCCCATATGTCGTAGTCGATTTCTATAGAAGCAATAGTCCGACGTGAATGTTCTAAACGGTGGTTGCAGCATATGCTTGTCGTAAAAGCCGTAATTGAAAGTCAAGGTAGTAATTGGCTATGTGGGTCATAGATGGTTGCTTCATAAGAGTCAATCGGCCGTCGAGGCCGTAGTAGGGAACTAAAAGAGATGTGAGCAACGTAGGTAACGGTGGGCTGTGATAACGCCTATAGGTCGGAGTTGAGAGTTGCATGAGCAGTGGATTGCATAGGTCGGAGTTGGTCACATAGGTCGTAGTGAGAAGCTTAATAATGTTCGTAGGTCGTAAAGGCCGAAGTTTGGAGCTACATGAGCTGAGAAAACGCTTGTAGGCCGAAGAGACCAAATTTGGGAGCTGCATGAGTTGAGATAATATCCTTAGACTGCAGAAGCCAGAGCTGGGAGCTGCATGAGTTGTGATAACGTCCAAAAACTGTAGAGGCCAGAGTTGGAAGTTGCATGGGATGTTATATCGTATGTAGGCCACAGAGTCTGGCATTGAGAGTTGTATGAGCTGTGGACCATATAGGTCATAGTTGATCACGTATGTCATAGTGGTGAGCTACACAGAGGGAGTTTCAAGAGTCTATCGAAAGTAATTGTATCCTGAGTACGGTGGTTGTAAGCAAATATTGTGAGGTGTATTGTTACACCGTCTTTGGGAGGCATTGTTGCACCGTTTTCGAGATGCATCATTGCAACGAATGTGTGGTTCATCATTGCAATGTATTCGAAGTGTGTCGTTAAATCGTCTTTGGGTGCATAATTGCACGATATACTGGATGACGCATTACTCCATCGGGTGCTTCACTGTTCTACAACATATGCTGGGATATCACAAAATGTTGTGACTCTACAATATATATCACAAGCAGGTGGCGGTCGATAGTGGTCGACGACAACTAGTGAATGGTGGTTGGAGGTGATTAGCGGTTGCAAGACCGAGCGAGGTTCATTGGACCTTCACTGTAGAACATGGGGGTTCAACATCTCCATGCTCCGGACATTCTCTGGTTCAAGGTCTTCGTCCACCTCTCAAGATGGGCATAGGGATCTATTTATAGAGCATGAGAAAGATCTCCCTACAACTAATGAATGAATCAAAACCACTCAATCAAGCGGCCCAAAAAGGTTCCCTCAATCGGATAGCGTTCAATGGACATTTTAATGTCTTAATGATATCGAAACTAAGTGATCTTAAACTCATTGGATTTGTCTTACTGAGAAGCTCGGTCTGACTATAAGCTTGTCAAATTTGATATTCATTTGACTTTCGAATTAGGCACCAAAAGCTTCCAAAAATGGCTTAATGACTCTATATAGACTTGATTGAACTAGAGTTGGGCCAACTTTGACGTCATCTGGTCTGCCTCATCAATCTGGTGAGTTTGACTATAAGTTTGCTAAAATCGGAGTTCTAGATGATTCTTATTTGAAATTCGAACATTTCTTGCTCAAAAAATTGACTCGAAATTCAAGTCACGCCTAGAGATCCATGTCGGATGATAAAAATTTTTTGATGTAGTATCAATTGTTATAGGAAAGGGATGGATAAAAAAAAGACATTGAAGGATAAGGAGTGGATTATTTATAATTTTAAAATCATATCTTTCTAAAAGCAATTAAGCTTCCCTTAAATTTTCTCCATAGAGAAAGCAAAGAACCCTAAACCTCTCAAAAGAAGATTATTGGGTGTACTAGGTGAGCCAAAGCAAGATCATTAGACCCTAATAAACATAAAAAGATGCAATATTTAATGAAAACTATGCTCTTTTTTTGCTTAAAAAGTGAAATTAAGATGAACTTGGTTCCGCTTTTCATCCATGAAATTAACCATGATGACAAGTATATCATTTACAATGTTGTCAAGCCACTTATAGAAAAAAACATTCCTCCTAACTTTCTTATTCAATTTAATATTGACTATTTATAAAACTAGCATTAGGGCTGCAAATGAACCAATGCACTTGACGAACAACTCGAACTCAGCTAGATTAAGACTCTATAATGTCGTTCAACTGGGTAAATAAACAAATTTGAATAATTTTAAAAAGCTTGAAACTTAAATAAACTAAAAATGAACATAGTCAAACATATTCATTTATGTTTATGATCAAACTCATTTATTGTTCAATAAATAAATAAAATAATAAAATGATAATAATAACTCTTCCATGTAAAATTTCAAAACAGCCTTTCATTAATAAAAAAAATAATAATAATAATAATACTAGCAAATAATAAATCCCATGTATCGACATGCAAACGACTATATTCAAATTTTGAACCGCTCAACAACAACTAACAACTATTTGAGAACTTTTGGTTAAAAAATTCTGTATAAAGAAAAGTGAACATTGCATTGCGAATTATTTGAAACAGTCAACTCAAACGAGCATGAACCTGCCATGGCTTTCATATTTTGATAGCCTTTAGGCTTCTCTTTGGAATCCGATTTTTTTTATACCAGCTAAAGTCGCTTTTCATGCATTAATCCCGACAATTTTCGTTAAACCGCAGAATTTTCTACCAGAATTTGAATTAAACCATACCTAAAACATACAAAAATGAAATCTAAGATAAAAATTTCTCATGTTTTGCTTTTCTTGGAGATTAATGAGGGAGGTGGAAAGAAAAGGAGAATGGACCTCGAAGCGGAACATCGAGAACTTGTCCAGCCTGAAGCTCCTCTGGAACCTTGATCCCATTGATCCGAAGAAGCACATTCTGTGAAACTCCAAAACTCTCCGCAATCGACGACATCGAGCTCCCTGCCGCGACAAAATGCGCGTAATGCACCACTGAATCCCCATCAATAGGGTCACAGCTGCAAGGCATTGGTATCAGAAGCCGCTCCCCAATCTCAATCAGATTCGGATCAGAAATATTGTTAGCCTTAGCAAATTCCTGGTACGTCACGAACCCACCGAAAATGTTGCGAGCAATGGAGTCCAATCCATCGCCGACCTTCACAACTTAGATAGGCCGTCCGGAGGAGTAGCCGGAGCCTGCGGAACAGGAACATGGGATTGGGATGCGGATGGTGGATCCGACGGGGATGGAAGTCGAGGAGCGGGTGGAAGGAGAAAGGTTATTAGCGGAGAAGAGTGTGCGGATGTATTTGATAGTGAAGAAGAATTTAAGGGCGGAATAGGTTGTCTAGTTGGTGGAGATGTAATGGATTAGGGATTGGCAGGTGAGTGTGGAGGTGTTGTAGATGAAGGGTTTGCGGTGGAGGGAAGGAAAAATTATTCAATACGATGCTTCCGTATTCCAATCAATTTCTTTTTTTTTTTTAATTAAAATTGAGGCCACTCAGATACACTTTTTGGAAGCCACTCTCATATACTTTTTGAAAGGGTGTGATTTTGATTGGTTCACCGTGCGCAAATTTACGTACGGCCAATTATTAATAATACAAAATTCGATCAGATGAGTCTAGATTTCTTAGATTCGATCAGATGAGTCTAGATTTAGGTTACTTATCATCTAGAAAATCCCCCCGGTTTAGGTTACTTCTGCAAAAAATTAAGATTACATATTTTAAAACTTTCACAAAAAACTTTGACCTTTCAAACTAAACCTAGATTAGTAGACTAAATATTCATTCTAGTTTGAAAGTTAACTTATTCATCTTGGGATTGATACACAAACTCAAATTCATATATTACTTTAAGTAACATATATACTTGCATGGTTGGCGCTTACAACACAACATCTTGGCATAAGGTTTTTGGAATCGTTGCCTGGGAATGATATTAAATTTTCAATAAAGTGGTATTTTAATTGAACGTTAGAAATTTAGATTTCAAAAATTGTAGTGTTATTGTTATTATGTATGTTATTTTATGTTTTTAATAATTTGCACTATTATATATAGTGTTGAAAAACTCTAAAAAAAATCTTGTAACTTGTGATTTTCATTTTGATTATTGCATGTTATTGCTTGAGAGTGATTTTTGCTTTATGCATATTGTGCCTTATACTTGTGTTCCATTAATTTAAGTTCATTCACTTGTTAGTCCAGGATGTGTATGCATAGGACTGGAGCTACTGAACTAGCTCCATGAGATCCTGAAATAGAATAAATATTTAAAAATAAGAAAAACTTAGAAAACTAAAGCAAAAGTTAAGAGTAATGATGAACTTAGAACAATTAGAGTGTTGGCATCAATATTTGATATCACAAGTATATGGTGTCCACCTAAATGACTCAGGGTGGTCTACAATTAGAGTGAATTTTTGATATTCACTTAACGTAGTTCTTTCTTTCTTCTCCACCACTTCTTCTTCTTCATTTTCCTCTCTTCCTTATTCCTAACTCCTCTTTTGCTTAGGAGTTCTTCTTCCTTAGGGCTTGGAGTTGCGGAATTTCCTTAAGGGAGAGAGTGAAAGGTAGGCCATCCTCCAACCTCTTCTTCTTGTGGGCTATTCTTCATCCTCTCCGGTGAAGTTTTCCGAGGAGCATGGCTAGGAAGTGTCATCCTAGCTCATAGAAGGTAACTCCAGTGAACTCCGACGATCTATCCGGCAAGGGGAGCTTCTTCACCACTTTGGGAAGGGCTCTTGGGCTTCTCTTCTACTGTTTAGGAGAGCTTTTTTCTAAGCTCTAGTGGATTCCATGCAAACTTCATGGTGGTGAGACTCTTCCCACTTGCATTTCCTTCCTTAGCTAGCCCTAGGTTAGGCATTGGTAGGCGTGTGGGTTCGATCGCCCACATGGGGTGCATGCGTCGGCGTGAGCTGGCATAGTCACGTGCCTATGTGGTGTATCGTTGGTTTCCTAGAGTGAGCCTTTAGGTTAGGGTTTTCTATGCATAGCCAAATACCCTTCATGGAGCTGAGTGAATCCATTTTGTTGTGAGCCTTACCACACATCCCATGGGCTGGAGCTCCTTACTCCCCTTGCTTTGGATGCCAAAATTTTCCTTAGAGAAATTGAGAGGTTGGGTTTTGCAAAGTGAGAAAAGCTTTGTAGCTAGCTCACATTGCAAAACCTTGAGGCGTCGTGAAATCGGGAAAAGCATTGTAGCTAGCCCATTTCATGATGGCGTGGAGAATTTCTCCTCAGAAATCCAAGGAGAAATTGCTAACACGTCTGGTCAAAGCAAGAGGCGGTGATGTCGTGCATCCAATTGCTAACCCTAAGTTTCCCTAGGTAAGGTCATTTTTACGAGTGTGGATCACTATAGTGTGTGGTCATTTGCACCTCATTGCTTGTAAGTGTATGTTTTACATGTTGCATGTTGCACGTTGCATATTGCACTAGCACTTGCACTTGTGCTTGATCGGTCATCCTAACACTTGGACTTGTGCTTGATCGTTCATCCCAGACCGATCGTCATCATTTTTGCTTTGATCGATTCTCCCGGATTGATCGACATCACTTATGCCTCCCTGCCGCCCCGACCTGGTTGGCATAGCACTTTGGTTCGCCTGGTTTCCCCAGTCCAGTCAACTAACAACTTGCATCATTGAATGTTGTTGGTGTGCATATGTGTACCATGTCCTGCATATGTCTGCTTTTGTTTAAACTGCATCCTTTTCGGACCGCTACCACCCGACATGCCAATTCTTTTTGTGTCGCTATCACCAAGGCATGCCCATCCTTTTCTGGGTCGTTGCCTTCACGACATACCCATGCATTTGGGTCACTGCCTCTCCATGCAGACCCTTTTCCAGACTGTTGTTGTCACGATATGCCCATCCCTTTGGGTACTGCCTGGCCAACACACCATTTTCCGGCCCGTTGTCGTCATGGCATGCCCATCCCTTTGGGTCACTGCCTCGTTCGCATACCCTTTTATGGGCCACTGCTGTCACGACATACCCATTCCTTTGGGTCACTGCCTTGTCGACATATCCTTTTCCTGGCCGCTGCCTTCTGGACATGCTCATCCCTTTGGGTCAGTGCCTTACTGGCATACCCTTTTCCGGGCCGCTGCCGTCACGGCATGTCCATCCCTTTGGGTTACTGCCTCACTGACACACCATTTTCCGGGCCGCTGTCATCATGGCATGCCCATCCCTTTGGGTCACTGCCTCGTTGGCATACCCTTTTCTGGGCCACTGCTGTCATGAGATGCTCATTCCTTTGGGTCACTACCTCGCTAACATATCCTTTTCTGGGCTGCTGCCGTCACGACATGCTCATCACTTTGGGTCAGTACCTTGCTGGCATACCCTTTTCCGGGCCCCTGCCGTCACGACATGCCCATCCCTTTGGCTCACTGCCTCATCGGCATACCCCTTTTCCAGGCCGCTGACATCACGACATGCTCATTCTCTTTAGTCACGTTCTTAATGGTATACTCTTTATTACCACTTGCGTGCTTTGACTGTCTGCATTTGCATTAGCGTGCTTATATGGATGGTGAGCCAGACTCGTTAGGAGAGTGACTCCCATGTCAGCCGTGATGTCTTAACGAGCATTGCTTATCAGGTTGATCCCTATGAGCAATGTGAGTTAAGTCATCAGGATTGACACGAGTATGCTCTGCTAAGGATCAAAGGGATCTAACTTATGTCACTCTTGCATGTTACGGGTCCACATTTAATGGCCCTTATTTTAAAATACAAAAGAATATATATTTGTCTATTTATTATGTTTGCCATATTTTAAACTATGCACGTAGCAAACTAGGCCATACGTAAGGCCAAATCTTTTAAAATCCATTTTGGGTGACACCGTTTAGATCCCTTAGAACCTTAGAGCGGGGCCGGTGTGGTGACCCTATTAAAGTCATATTTACCTGGAGATTTACCTTATACTTAGATGCTGGTAGGCTAGGGTATAGAATGCTAGGTAGTCTTTTCAACACCTCTAGCTATTGTTTTGTGATGCTTTCTTGTTCTTGCGCTAGCCACATTTCACCTTTTTGCGCTTTTTCGTGTGCTTGCATGCTTGTTGTGCATGATAGTATAGTAGGGTGTTCCTCTACAGGGTGTCATGCCTATATGTACACACACACATGTACTAATAATGGGGAACCTATAATGATTTCTAACCCTTTGCTTGCAGGTTCCATTAGCTTCCCTAATTATAAGGCACGACCTATTTTGTGTTGCATGATTTTCCCTGCTAATGTTATTTTCATTGTAGGTCGAGTTTTTGTTTTCTCTTTTCAATGTATTTGATAATCCTTAGGCTGAGTCTGTATCAAAAATAAGGTACGGACTTGGGTTTTGAGGCAGATGAAGCATCGAACCACATGACGGGGACTAGGAGCAGCAGCTCGTGACCCGTACCTTAAGTCAAAATACCTATAATTTTGTATAGACTTAGGATCGGGCATGTATATGCAAATTCTGACCACTTTTACGTCTTTATGGGACATGTTGCCAACCCAGTAGCATTTTGGTCTCTTTTATATATTTTTGGAGTGTTTTCCTTTTTTCTTTTTAGTGCCTTGCATGCCTGGATTGCTTTTGATTGTTTATTTTTGTGCATCTGGGATCTCATAAAAATATAATCTAAGCTCATTAAGGATGCTAAAATTATAATTATTTCTATTTAAAAATCTTAATAAAAGATTAAGATAAATCAACATTTAGGATTAAAAGATCTAGGACTTTTCAAAACATGTCTTCACTTTTTGCATGTCTTTGGGCTGGTTTTGAAATGGGCTGCATGCATAGCTATTACACAGTCATATTCAATAGGGCCTCCACACTTAGAATTGTGCTAGATAACTGCATCATGTTGCATGTCCGGAGGAGAAGCCCCCATGCTTCTCCAACCCGACTGACCCAGCATAGCCTTTTACATAGGAGGCTGTCCAGTGCGCCTAGGGTGTTAGAAGGCTCCCCGACCCAGACGGGGTGTAAGTCATTTTGTTTGGAGTCCTTTTGTAGCTGAACCTCTTCTTCCTCTTTCTTTCATAAGGCATCCTCTCCATTTTAGTACGTATAAGTCCCACTTCTCGGAGTTACAACCGATAGTCATAGGATAAAGTCTCATTACTTTGACCTTAAGGCTACCGAGGTTCCCCGTGGATGACTTAATTCACGGATTGTTGACCGGGGATCTGACCCGACCCGCAATAACGCAGTAATATTCGCTTCCAAAAGATGGCCAAAAACTTGACCCAATTTATAAATAGCGGCTAGTGTATAAAATCAAAATGTTGTAAAATTTTAGAAAATATTTTACACACTATGGGTACTACGCAAGTATACGTATCGTTTCAAGTAATATAGGGTTTTCTTTTATAACCCCAGCATCGATCCCACAGAGAAGCAAGGTAAGAAATCATTTAGGCTAATTCCAGTCTATTTCTATAAGGCCTAAATTTGGAATATCGATTAAAATGAGTTTTTTAATAACTAATCCTAAATTAAATTCTTAAATAAAAAGTTAACTTATGGATAAATTGGTTTGGAGAAATTCGAGATATTAAAAATTACCTTTCTCTTGCAATTACATAGATAATGTGTAAGAAAGATATGCTTAGATTTAATGTAGTAGTGTCAAATAGAAGCATTCCAATTCTTTACCCTTTGGTCCAGGCATAAAGAACATTAGCTAATCCATAGATCGGTTCGGGATGTTTTATTAGTAGAATGGGTTAATCCAGGCTCACACTACTAGATGTCCAAGGGTGGCTATGGTCGGCCCTACCAGGTGACCCGTTCCTTTCTATAAATCAAATTATTAGAATTTAGTCTGTCACTCTAAAAACTAATCAATTATGCGCCCAATAAACAATATCTCCCTATTTATTTGCACTTCACCTTGAATAACCCGCACAAGGCCTTCGACTACCCAAGGATTCATGTGATATCTACTAGTTAAGAATTCATCTCCTTCTAGGTCTCAGAATTCTTCAACGGGTTTTAACAATACAAGTGATCAATTTGTAAAGTAAATGAAGATCCGGTATGAATATCATCACCATAATTTAATAAGAGAATATCCAAGCAAATCTTAATTCCTAAACATGCATCTATTTCATTACAAAATAAAAGTAAATGAAAATAATGGCATAAGAAGTAAAAAAATTGATAGAACTATATAATAAATTAAGTGTCAACAAGGAACTTATTTCATTAGTATTCTATTATATTTATGCAACTATCTGTCACCTAGAAGCATTTAATAGATAATTCTATCATAAAAATGATTTTCCTACGCATGCCACTACTTCATATTAAAAGAAAGAGTAAAGGAAATCACTTACGAAACATGGATAATTCAAGACAGAAAACTTGGTTTAAAACAAAGAAAATCCACTAGAAAGTGTTTACAACAATTACAAGACAATGAAGAACATAATACTTAGCTTTTTCCTTCTGAAAGAAAGAAGAAGATCTCTCCACCAAAGTTTCCCACTGATCCATGCGACACTCGTACATCCCTTACATAAATATCTCAAAATCCCTCACCAATCTCTCCATAAGATATAAAAATTTACATCTTCATGACTCTAAAATGACTAAAATGACTAAGGGGAAAGAGAGAGACTATAGGGTGCGATTTTCTCTGAAGGAGTGGCCTCCTATTTATAGGCTTCAAGGGTTGCCTTGAGGCACCTCTTCAAAACATGTCCATGTTCAATGAATCTTCTAGAAGGTGTGTCTGCCGCCTAGGCGCCGGACACCACGTCCAGTTCTTCGTACCTCTTCACTTTGGCTCGTACCTCTTCGCGATTTAAACCGCTCCAATGTGTCTAGATTCATTGTATCACATGTCCTATATATTAGGAATAACTTCCAGGCTTCTAAAAGGTCTAGAAACTACTTAACACCTTCAAAATAACTCCCAAAGTCGTCAAAATCCTGTCCAATAACCGTTTCTGGATGATTCTGGCGCCTAGGCGCCGGGTTTTGGCGCCTAGGCGCCACTCTGTGCGCAGCTCCACCATTTTGCTCCGTTTGGCTCCGTTTCAACTCTGTTTCGCCCCATTTCAGTTGCGTTGCGTTCCTAACATCTTCACCTACAAGATAAACATAAAAAAACCTTTCTCAAAAGTATAATTTCATCCAAAAACATGTGAGAAATATAAAAGATATTAAACATAGAAAGACATATTGATATGTGCTAAGTCAGAAGTTTCTTTCTTGCTTATTTTGGGTCAAAATTGCATAGTTTCTGCTTAATTTTCTCTAAAATCATATTTTTATACTTGAAGACAAAAATATGCAAAATTATGCAAAATACCTTCCTTTATAGTGTAATATCATTAAAAATATGCATAAAGTGGGCATGAAATGAACACTAAAAATAAGTAGTTCTTTTTAATGGATCGGGATCTCATGACGTGTTAGGTCGACTACCTTCACGACTAGGTAGACTTAGGTTCCTAGTGGCTGGGATGACGAGTCTGTGGTACCCCGACGCGACTACCTCTACCTTTTATGACTACTCCACCCTTCTTGTAACTACCCTTATTGAGCCCTTTCACACATTGTTGATATCATTTTGATGGTCCGATGCCAATGAGCTACCACCCATTTGAGATACGAAGATTTGTCCTCTACCCCTATGAGTTGGATGTGCTTTGATACATAGGAATACCACCGTTAAATTGATTATGGTTATTTCATAGGCTCCCTATGTCGAGGATCCGCTATCCATTTGGGACGTGAGAGATTTACTCTCTGTCCGATGGCTTAGCACGAGCTTTGAAGCATCGGGGCCGCCCCATACGAAATAACCTACCTTTGATAACTTATACCTTAGGTTCATGATAATAAAGCGAAACCCTTTTATCGAGAGTATTCTTGGATCTCCCTTAAGATGAAATTAACTAGAAGGGATATGTCCCTCTGGGAGACTTTTGGCCCTATAAAAATGTTCTGTTTGGTTCTCTGGCTGCATGTGGCTTATATAGGGATTCCTTTCGTGGAAGTCATGTTTCGTGGTATTTTGATTCAATCTTGTTTGGATGTATACTCTCAACCCATCACATGAGGATTATCATGTTATTCTCGGTTCTTTTAAGAATCTCGGAGTCTTCATCTTGTCTACTTATGTGTCGTCGTATGATTCCCTCATTCGAATAAATATTCCTCCCAAATCATATAAATGATTCGAAGATGAGAGGAATCAAATAGCAAAAGGACACATGAAAAAAATAAACAAACAAATAAAAAGAAAAGAAACAGAAGATTTATATACGGGTAATCCTCGTGTGATGGGTCAAGAGTATACATCCAAATGAGATCATATTGAAATACCTCGAAATGCAACATACACGAAGAGAACCCTCATGAACCAAAAATATTTTTAATTTTTTATATATATTTTATACTCATTTTTTGTGATATTGCACTTTAAAGGAAGCTATTTTGATGTTTTGTTGTAGGTATGATGATTTTTAGCATTTAGAGCAAAAATGAAGCAAAAGGACAAAATTTGGAGTCAAATGAAGCATGTTCATAAAATGCAGTGCCAAGATGGGCGCCGACGACGCCAACATTCAGAGAGGAGCAGTTCTAGGATTGTGCTCAGGCACCAACAATGCCAGAATGGGTGCCAAAGGAGCTATTTGACAGAAGGATGGGCACCAGTGGCGCCCAATCACAGGGCCGACATCACCAATGTCGGTTGGATGGTTATTTTAACCTATTCAATTTATTTGGACGATTTTTGGTAAGTTGCTTAAGGCACCCCTTGAAAAATTCATCCCTACACAATATTATAATGCTAAAATGACAGAAAAACAGCTAGGTCTTATCTTAGGGGGTCTAGGTTGAGTTTGGTCTTGTGTGGAGAGAGTGAATTTTCTCATAGAGTTGTAGGAGAAGAGGGAAAGTGAAAGATTTCTTCTTGCTTACCTTTATAAGAGAGAATTGAGTTGTGTTGTAAAGAGATAAAGAGATTCAAAGGATCTTCACGAGATTTTCTTTAGGGAAAAGTTCAGATATGTGTTTATTTTATTTGTATGACTTTTTTTTATATATAAAATTCATGTTTTGTCGTATCTTTCCATGAATTTTTTGTAGATTTCTTTGTCATTCTCCCTACAATAAGATATAGTAAAGTGAAGAGATAGGTTGGATACGGTATTTAAATGTTAAATACTTGTGATGATTTTACACATAGTACTACATTTACTTTTCAATCTGGCCAATTTAAATGTCAGAATGACGCCAGAAGCGCCGAATCCAAAGAGAAGTGCTCCATTCTAGTCAAAAGGCGCCAGAGGCACCAGAACAGGCGCTAGAAGACCCATAGACGGATTTAGACGAAATATTTGGCAGTTTTTGACTATAAAGGCTTCAAGTAATTTAAACATCCCATCGAGTGGTTTAATGTATCTAGACACATGGAGAAGGCTCTTGAATGAAGAGATATGTCTTTTGGATGAAGGGATTTGTCTCTTGGTATGAAGAGGTGTGTCTCTTAGAAAAAGGAGGGATTTTTGAACTTATTTAAAGAGGGGCTGGCGCCACTCTTAGGTGTGTTTCGTATGTGTCAAAAGTGTGTGTGGAGTCTTGGTGAGTCTTATGTGTGAAGAGATTTTCTTCTAGAGTTGTAAGAGGAGAGGGAAGGTGAGAGGTTTCTTCTTCATTACATTTCTAAGAGAGAATTAAGTGTGATTGTAAAGAGAGAAAGTGCTTCAAGGGATTTTCTTGAGGAGGAATGTCAGATAAGTTGTGTTCTTTTCTTTCTTATTTTGTAAACTTGTTTATATATATAATACATGTTGTGTCGTATCTTTCTCATGCATTCTAAGTAGCCCTCTTTGATCTTCTCCCTACAATGAGATATGATTTTGTGAAGAATTAACATTGTTGTGCAATATTATAAATGTCAATAAATTGTGATGATTCGAACTCTGATCTTCATTTACTTTTCGTTCTGATCAATTAAAATGTTAAAATTTGTTGAGAAACATAAGATCCGAAAGGGCTATGCTTTCTACGACAATGTGAGAGTCACATTCAATTTCATGGATGAGAATGTAGTCCATGGGGTTGAGTGCAAATAAATAAATAAATATATTTTGATAGGTGTAGAATTGGAGATTATAGGGTGAAATACTAAAATCCCCAATTTGGTTCAGTTGTTTGGAAACTAAAGCGAGATGCTAGTCCTCAGGTGAGGGGGAAGTGGGAGCTCTAGAGTGAGAGTCAGTATCCTCTCAGTCTAACCATGGATTTAGGGACCAAACTCTAGATTAGCCAATGTTCTTTAGGCACTCGACATAAGATAAAGAATAAGATTGCTCATATTTGGCACAACACAACTTTATCTAATTTTAAATAATCTTAATTACTTCACTAACCATAAACTTGTTGTAAGCGGGAGGGATGCTTTCTTTAATTTGAACTCTTTGTTACAAAGCTTATTTTAGTCTTAGTAAATTTAACATTGAAGTATAGAAAATAGCTTAGTTAATTTAGTTTTTTTTTTAGTTACATTTTATCAGCATACATTAAACTTACTTTCGATTTGCTTTTCTTAATAAAGTTTTTATAGGTTGAATATTGTGCTTTACATTATAACCATAAGAATTTCTGCCTCCCTGTGGAATCGATACTTATGACTCCATTAGAGTCCATTATTACTTGAGCGATACATGCACTTGCGTAAAAACTCATAATGTGTAATCTATTATTTATATTTTATAACATTTCAATTTTGCGTACTAGTTGTTTCAGGAGAATTAAATTGACATAAAATACGCATAAAAACAACACACACTAGGGCGCATCAGAAACCATCTATATTTTAATTAAAAAATTATAAAAATTAAAATAAAAATTAAAAAAATATGAAAATGAGATTGCTAGGTTCACTGTGATCAGAGGACCCTAGGAAAAATATATAGTTAGATTAAATAATTAAAGGTCTTATTTTATGTATTTAAATCTTTAAAATTAAAGAGAAATATAAAAATTAGAATATAATTATAAAAATTACAAAAATCAATCAACACTAAAGAAAATGGTCAGAGGAACGCCCTGTAACAATTTGAGGTTAATATAAATTGATTTGATCACTAAATTGGATTTTCCAAGTAAAATTGTATTTTTGCATTAAAATAATTAAAATAATTAAAATAATTAAAATATAATTAGGAAAATTACAAAAATGATTTTCGGAGTTCCTTGTAACTAGAGGAACTTAAGAAAAATAAAATTGGCATTAAAATAAATACTTCACTTTTTAATTTATTTTTAAATTCAAAATAATTAAAAAAATTTAAAAAAATCATAAAAATCACAAAAATAAAAAAATGCACTAAAATGATTTAAATTTTTTTTAGATCACTTGGGAGTAATTAGAATATTTTTCCTAATTTTCTATAAATAATTATGAATTTTTAAGTGCTTAAAATGAATTTTCCCTAATTTTGCACCAAAATATTTACAATAATTAAAATAAAAATCACAAAAATATAAATTTTATTGCTCTAAATTTTTTGAACTTAGAAGGATTAAAGAAAAATACAAAAAATAAAATTTCAAATTAAATTTTATTTTATATTTAATTAATACTTAAAATCAACAAATAATTATAATAATTAAAATAAAACTCAAAATATCATAAAAATTGGTCTAGGTGGTCCTCCGACCTAGGTGAACATCTAATAATTTTCTTAAGGACATATAATATGTTTTGGTTAATCAAATGAATTAATGTTGAAAATACTTAATTTTTCATTAAAATAATTCTAAAAATAAAATAAAAAATCAGAAAATCACATTTTCTCTCTGATATTTTAACTGACCCATGAGTGGGGTAACATAAAAATTTCAAAGACATTTGAGTTAAATTTAAGAAATTATGAGGTGATAGGCCTTAAAAGAGCAAAATGGTAATTATGAAATCTAAGCTCTAATTAACATTTAGGCTTAATTAAAAGGGAAATGGGTAATGAATGATCATAATTAACTCTTCTTTATGATTGAAACATGAGGGATTGAAAGGTAGAAACCAATTTATCACTTTCACTTAATAAATGCATAATTGTAATTCCCCTAATTATTGTAATTTGGAAATTAATTAAATTGAACGATTCTAGAGTGAGGGGTTTAACCTTGGAAGGTTATAATTCACTAATTTAAGACCCCTAATTACTGATTGGATGATAATTCAATATTTGATCATGATTAAATTTACCTCATTTTAATACTCCTAAAAAATCATAAGTTAACCCATGAAGTCTTAAGGACTTAGTAGTGAGGTAGGCTTAATCTGAATTTGCTTAAAAAGATTTAAAAAATAGAACATATCTAGTTGCAAACATTTTGAAAACACTACTAGCCCAACTTTAAATTAAAGTGGCGAAGCTCTTAATAAATCAATTTTCCCTCAAGGGCCTTCACTTACATAACTCAGAAGTGAAACAATAAGTGAATGTTTGGTTACCCCACTCATAGGGATAGTTAAAACATTAAGATACATTGAGCACAGATCCATTAAACTTTAAACTGATCATGGATGAATAATTTAACAACATAATAAATTCATATCCACCAAATTAAGACGCCTAAACAACAACAACAACAAAAATTTGACATACACACTTTAAACCTCTCAAAACCTGACACACTAGAAAACCAAAACTTTAAACCTTGAACCTTAGAAATTATGTTTGCTAGTACGACGAGGAGGTCAGAGCAAGTACCATGAGCAGCAAGATGAGGACGTGGAGAAGAAAACCTTCAAGAGAACAAATGAGTCTATAATAACAAATCTTTTCTTAGAAATAAACAACAAGCCATAAATAAGACTTCAAGGTAGTTTTCCTAGCACAACATAAATTCCCACCTTATCTTTTAGGCCTTTGCACATCTTACAATATAGGCCCTAACTCATTTGAGGATTTTGAGGTCGTTGTCTAATACGACGTAAATCCTCCTATCTTCCAAGCTATTTGTATGATCAGTATCATGCAAGATGTAAGCCCTAAATAATAAAGCTGGCAGGATGAAACAATTAATTGCCTCTTCAAAATTGAAGACAAATTATAGGATAGTTTGGGAAGACACCGAGGTTCCCCTCAGGATCCGTGACATCCCCTAGCTTCTCTTCCTTTAGATTCCAAAAAAAACTGTTCCTAATTTGGTCCATTCCCTTTTGGACTTCCTACTCATTACCTTAAAGACCCTAAACTTTGAAATTCATGAAGACAATATTTCCTGATCTAAATCGAGAGTTTTCTTAGGTGACTTCGGTCATTTAAGATTTAATTAACTATAGGGGCTTGCCCTTATAGGAAACTTTAAAAACCCAGCTTAATATAAACCCTATCTAGTCTTTTATATTAGATAGGGGAACATGTCGGTCAACATAAAAGGTTTCGTAGACCAAACAGACATCATAGATTCTTTAGTTTATTTAATCGAGCCTTGCCAAAAAGTGATGTGTCTATTCCTCGGGATATGTGCATGGCTTGTGGTGTAGTGCTCACTTATTTAAACTATTACATATATGAGATTGAATTGATTTCATACTTTCAAATTAAATGATACTTTCTAAATTATATATATATATATATATATATATATATATATATATAATATTAAATCTAAATTTTCAAGGCAACAGATAGCCTTCCCCATTCGGCGGCCAACAAAGTGGTGCTGATCGGTCTGGGATGACCGATCGAGGCACAAGTGATGTTGTTTAGTCTGGGACGACCAATCCAGGCACAAGTGGTGCCAATTGGACCGGGACGACCTACCGAGGCACACATGCAACTTCAAGTGTAAGGTGTAATTGTAAAGTGTTAGCTGCAAAGCGTAAAGTGCAAAGTGCAAATGACACAATCCAAAGAAAATGACCACATACAACAATGAGTCATGCTCGCACTAATGATCTCATATGGAAAACCAAAGTTTTAGCTTTTCGATGTGTAGCATCGTCGCCTCCAACTTTGGCGAGGTGTGTGGGAAATTTCTCCTCAGATTTCCAGGGGGGAGTCACCACGCTATCGTGAGATTGGGCTAGCTACAAAGCTTTTCCCAATTTCACAATACCTCCAAAGCTTTGCAAAGTGAGCTAGCTACAAAGCTTTTCTCACTTTGCTAAGCCACACCTCCCAATTTCTCTAAGGAAAATTGGGGCATCCAAAGCAAGGGGAGTAAAGGGGCTCCAACCCATGGGACATGTACTAGGTTCACAACAAATCAAATTCACTAGGCTTTACAGAAAGGTATTTGGCCATGAATGAAAAACCCTAACCCAAAGGCTCATTCTAGGAAGTCCAAGGATCCATCACATAGGCACGTGACAGTGTTGGGTCACGCCGGCGCACACACCCACTAAAACCTAGGGCTAGCTATGAAAAGAAAATGCAAGGCGGAAGAGTCTCACCACCGCGAAGTTTGCACGATGTCCACTGGAGCGTAAGAAGAAGCTCTTCTAGACAATAGGAGAGAAGCCCTTCCCAAAGAGTTGATGAAGTTTCCCTTTCCGAAGAGTTCATCAAAGTTCGTCGGAGTTGCCTTCCCCAAGCTAGAATGACGCCTTCCTAGCCGTAATCCTTGAAAAATTCAACAGAGTTAAAGAAGATGGCGGCGCAAGAAAAAGAAGGGTAGAGGATGACCAACCCTAGCTTTCTCCCTCCAAGAAAACACCAAAGCTCCAAGCCCTCAAGGAAGAAGGGGATCTCCCAAAGAAGCGCTCCACCACTCCAAAAGCTCTCCAGCAGAAAAATGGCCTCCTCCAAAAGCATGAGAAGGGCTGTTAGGTTAAGCAGTCGCCTCCCCTCCATAATGACCAAAAAGGGCACAAATGAAGTCTAAGAAGCTTCTAACATGAGAGTAAAATAGTCCTTTTACATCACTCCCAAGGTTCATGATGAGTTCCCTGCAAAAATGATGGCCTCATGAGACAAAATGGCTTCTAGAACGGCCATTTTCGCGACCTGGGTCGCGACTGGCTTCTAGGTGCCAGGCGACGCCTAGGCGTCAAGCTCTCAGGAAAACTTGTGTTTTTGCCAGTTTTTGGCGCCTAGGAGCTGGCTAGGGCACCATAGTACCAGGCATATGGTGCCTAGGCTCCAGCTAGGGCACCTTGGTGGCATCTAGGCGCCAGACAAGCTGCGCCTCGGGACTAAGCTCGTGGGAAAAACTTGTGTTTTGGTTTGTTTTGGGTGCCTAGGCACCCGAAAAAATGTCCAATGCCAAAATTAAGTCTTATACCTCTGAAGGCTCGTGCTAGATAGTCCAGAAGGGTATTTTGGGTGTGTGGGTCCCTGGGACAGCCCCAAAGCACCGATCTGGCCCGAAACTCTGATTATCACTGGGAACGCCCGACGAAAGATTTTTTCGATTCAAGAGCTTTGAGAGAATCTAGTTGAGTGAAATATAATCCCATAACATCAAAATGAAGTGTTTTGGTTGGTCCTTCGTCAGAAAAATGGTGTCAATGGTCATCCTAAACCGCGATGCGGGTTAGGTGTCCCAGACCCTAATTTTTTCGTAGCACACGTAGGTAGACATTATTACTTCTTATAGCTGTGGGAGGCTCCAGATGGACATTTGGTGACTTATAATCATTAAGTTAGGCACCAACCATGCCTCACATCTCGGATTGGCCTTCCGAAGGGAAATTTCCCGGGTAATGTTGAATCGTCACCAAAGCTAACCACTTACCCCGAACAAGTGTCAGAAGGTCTTCGATGGGTGTCTTGAGCTATCAGATGCTACGAACAAATCATAGACAATATTGAGCCATTCAGGTGGACACCCTACACTCATGACATCAAAAATTGATGCCAAAAATGGACACCTAACAAGTGAACTGTGCCACTGAGGCACAGAGCACTTGTTGGTAACATCCTCAAAAGCAAGTCTCTCATAGTAGTCAAGGTGACGTTCAAAGAGAAGACTAAAAAGAACCTCAACTAGGCTGAATAAAATAGACAAGGTATGGTCGAGGGTGTGGCTAGCCAGTCATAGCCAGCTAACCGCAAAGAAACCCAACCAGTCCAGATTCTCACTGGAAGCCAGTCATAGCCAGCTAACCGCAAAGAAACCCAACCAGTCCAGATTCTCACTAGACATAGCTTGGGGTAGTGGTCAGTAGCCGATGCTAACCGTCCACCAAAAGCTCAGTCAGGCCAGATAAATCGAACATGGTATTGCTGAGAAATTCTTACCTGACCTCATTTGAAATGGCACATTGATCTGTTTGACCTATCTTTTGAAACGACAGAATCGACGGAAAACCCTGCACGTGACCTCATTCGTAACAGTGGGGGAGAAGACTCGATCATCTCGTGTGACCCCAAGTCTCCTGTTATGCATCTCTTTAAGGGGACCTCGATTGAGAGTCTAACTGATCCCCTTGAAAAGAAGCACCCATTACTTTAATAAGGTGGCTTACAAAGAACAATAATTACTGATCAGAGGTGGTGACCAGCTAGTGACTAAATAGTATGGCCGACCGAGAAGGCCCGATCATCTCGTGTGACCCAGGTCTCCTACTGTACTCTCACATGAAAAAATGACTAGAAGGTTCTCTCGGAGGGATCCTAACCGGTGTCGCTATAATCAACTTAGAAATTCCCCTATATAAGACATTAAGACACCTCAATTTAAATATTTCCAAAACACGATACTTTTCTCTTCTCTCAATTGTCATTTTTTTAAACTATACCTGCTACAACGAGGAGCTTGAAGCATGCACAGTGGGCAACATGACCAGCTTTAACAGCAAAACTCCTTAGAAATTAAAACAACAAGCTATAGGACTTCGAGGTAGCTTGCCTAGTACAACATAAACCCTCACCTTATCTCTTTAGTTCTTTGTATGACCATGTTGTGCAATTATAAGCCCTAACTCGTCTTAGGATTCTGAGGTAATCATCAGGTATGACATAAACCCTCCTATCTTCCAGGCCATTCACATGATCAGTATCAAGTGAATTTAAACTCTAAATAATAAAATTGGCAGGATAAAACATCAAATAACTTTCTTAAATTAAAGCCAAACCATAGGATAGTTCGGGAAAACACCAAGATCTCTCTTGGATCTGTCTTTCCCCTAGTCTCTCATTCTTTTGGATTCCTACAAAAATTATTTCGAAGTTTGAGTCACTCACCTATTGAATTTTCTATTGTCACATTTTTTTTAAGAACCTTACCCTTTGGAAGTCATGATATAAATATCTCTTGATCTATATCAAGTGTTTTCTTAGGTAACTTCGATTATCTAAGATGTAATTAACTATAGGGGCTTGCCCTTATAGGAAACTTAAAGACCACAAATTAATATAAACTCTATCTAATTCCTTCATATTAGATAGGGGAAATTTTTGGTTGACATAAATGGTTTGCAGAACAAACGGATGTCATAGACTCCTTAGTTTATTTGATCAAGCCTCACCACCAAACAATGTATCCATTATTCGGTATAAATACATGTCTTGTAGTAAAATGCTTGATTATTTAAACTATTGATTATATGGGATCAGTTTGATTTCATATTTTTCAAAATTCAAAATGATATTTTCTAAACTATACATATATACCTTACATTAAATTAATTTTAAAATGGGCGATGCGATTCTCGTTCCGGCGGTTGACAATTTCCAACTTTTGCACTGACACATGGTTCTAAAATAATATATGATCCTCAAGCATTTAAATGGACATCAAACATGTGTCGTTCTAAAAATTAATGCTAACTAAGGATAACCAATTCTGGGCACGGCTACACCAAATCTAACCCTGGTTCCATGCACAAAGCATTTGTTGTAGGGTTTTATAGATCCCTTGGAGCATCGGAGGCTCCAAATGAATGGAATATGATCCTTAAATATTAAAATGGATATTAGACAAGTGTCATATAAAAAACTAATGTCCACCAACCGTGGTCACTTCCCACACAGCAACACCAAGTCAGACCCTAGATTCACACCTGAAATGTTCGTGGAAAGTCTAATTGATGTCTTGAGATTTGGTAAGCTTCACATGCATGTAACATGGTTCTAAAATGTTCAAGTGGATATGTACATGAGTTACATAAAAATTTGATGCCAAAAATGCTAAGACGATAATTTGTTTCTCTACTTCTACAAATTTTCACGCATCATGCAAGTAAAATCCCAGTTAAATAAAAAAAAACTTGTTTTAAAATTCTACAACTTTTATTCGGACCAATTAAATAAAAAGGGACAATTACATACATAATCATTTACTATTCATTAAATTAATTCAACTTTAAATTTTATTATTCAACACAATTTAATTTAAATCAAATTAATTATTAAATTAGTTTTTAGTAATTTTTTTATTTTATGTAATAGTATTTGAAAATGAATTAAATAATTATTTTAATTAGTTATTAATCAATTTAATTGATCTTATTGATTAAAAATATCTTATAATAAGAAAATAATTATAATTAAAAGAGTATTTATTTATTAATGAAAATAAAATCTAAAAAAAAATGCATTTCACCACCTTAACTCTATTAAAAAAAAAGACATTTACATTCATATGTATTTATGTATTCAATAATTAAATTAATTTTTACATTTATACCACTCAAATCTTTCATATCATATAAAAATAAAACTAATTTAATTTTTAAAAATATTAACTATATTTTTTCATGAAAAAATTTTATGGTTTAGGGTTTAGGGTTTAAGGTTTAGGGTTTAGGGTTAAGGTTTAGGGTTTAGGGTTTAGGGTTAGGGTTTAGGGTTAGGGTTTAGGGTTTAGGTTTAGGGTTAAGGGTTTAGGGTTTAGGGTTTAAGGGTTTAAGGTTTTAGGGTTATGGGTTTAGGGTTTTAGGGTTTAGGGTTTAAGGGTTTAGGGTTTTAGGGTTTAGGGTTTAGGGTTTAAGGATTAGGGTTTAGGGTTTAGGTTTTAGGGTTATGGGTTTAGGGTTTTCTTTTGCCCATGCTCGCTTATTTTGGTTCATTCTGTTTTTTATTATGTGGCATAAATTAGTTATTTGCTTTCCATGTATATAAAGCTTGATTGGGTGTCGTGTACACCTACCTGTTGGTTGGCATCCTTGGTATAAGTCCCCTCATGTCGGGGTTTCGAATCCCCTCTGGCGATGTGAGCCTTAAGGAGTTGGCACTCGAATAGTTAGGCACTTTAGGAGTGGCTGGAGGCTCGTATAATAGCCTTTGACTATTTCTTTATACATATATATATAAAGCTTGACTAGTTTGTATTTAGGGTTGATTAACTTAGTATATAAATTTTGTTAAGAAGTTTGTAAGGTTAATATTGTTTCTCATTGGGTGTTTGTTATTAGTATATTTATTGGTGTAGATATTATAAATGTTGTTAATGTTAGTGTTGTTCAAATTGAATTAGAAGATAATTTGAAAATATTAATTTGGGGGAAATTAATCGACCATTGTAATGTATATGCCTAAGGAAGAGAAAATATTATGTCCAGAGTTCGGACGCTGCCTCCGGACAACAACTACGCTCCACCGAAAGGAGAAGAGGAGGAAAAAAAAAACCTTTGGTGGAACGCAGCCATTGTTTGAACGCAGCTTGCGTCCGGACTCTGGACGTAATATTCTTTTGTGGAAGAGGGTGATTATTAGTGATGGCTTAAATGGAGATGTTGGTTTGGTAGGAACTATATATTAGAATTTTCATGTCCTCTATTGAATAAATAAAACTATAGCTCTGTTTGGTGTTGTACAATACTCACAGCCATAATGAGTACACAATATTATGCAGCTTAGTGTAATAATCATAAGAATTTTGGGCTACTGAATTGTGTGCAACTTGTTGCCTCAAAGGCCTTAGATCAGCTATAAGATGCCATTTAGCAAAGGTATTTAAGAACTAAAAAATGTCATATTAGAATGGACAAATCCAAGCAATGCAATGTCTACCTTTGATTGTAAAGTAGTTCTAAAATTTTGGTTGTGATATATAGATAATCTTTTTGACTGATCAATTTTTTGATGAATGACAAGTGTGATTTGTGAAAATAAAATTAACTACTTTGGCTAAAATTTGTTGGAGAAGTATGGAGCGATCAAGAGACAATAGAAAAGAAATCTACTATAATTTGGGTTGAAATAAAAGAGCTTATGAAGGAGAAATTTTACTTTTGTCATATCATGATAGATTACTTGATGAATTTAATTTGATAAAACAAATTACTAAGACTATAATGAATACACGAATAAATTTGAAGAATTATTATTGCATTATGAGATCATTGAAATTCTTAATATGCACTCGATGGGGGCGTTTGGTGGCTTCCTTTTAATGAGATTTGCAGCTGAATTTAAGTTAAATCCATCCAAACTTGGTAAATAGGATAGCCAAATCCGGCGCTCCGCTAAATCCAATTTTCTCTCCATTCCATCTCTTTTTAGACACCTATTAGGTAGATATAATGAATTTGGCTTAGGAAGAAAACACACCAAACTAATTAATTTCAAACAAGTCAAATATATTTAACTGGATTTAGCTTTAATTGAACCAAACAGAATTCCAGAATTAACAACATCTGGATTTGATAAAGCCAGATCCTATTTAACTTAAAACTTACTATAAGTTTTGATTTGATTTGAGTCCTGACATCAAGAGAGATGATAACTCACACATTCCACTTAAGCATAATTTTAAACTCAATCAGAATTTGAACAATTGTTAAAGTTTTCTATTTAAGTGAGTTATTATAAGTTTAGAGGAGTGTATCATGTTGTTTAAGTAATTAAGTTTGGTATGATGCACCTACAACATCGAAGGATTTTAAACTATAGTTAATTATAAAATATAAAAGGGGAATAATTAAATTACTTCTAAATGTGGGTCTAAGAATTTACTCATATACATTTGAAGTGACCTCAAGATACGCTGAAGATTAAATTTGATTGAAAGAAATCTGTAATTTTTTAAACCTATTTCAAACTGGGAGAAAATTTATGTCCTTACAATTGATAGTGAGAGTTGTATGGCTATTTTGTTTAAGATTTGCCTATACCATATTAATTTGACACTTGAACTACATATGCTAGCATAGAAGGTTGTTTAGGTAGACTAAACTATTATATCTATATCTCAAGAATGTTACTTTTTTTTATTCAATCGACTAATTATATTGATAGAATTTGGTTTATGTGCTACACATGGCTACAAATGATACTTTGTACTTATCTCTTCTTCGTTTCTCTTAATTTATTTTATTATTTCTCTTGATTCAGTGTCAGTGTCTATTTTTATTGCATCTAAACTAATTTTTACAACAAAAATTCTTATTTTTTTATATTTTCTTGCACATTATTATTTCACCACTAACTATTTTTATTCATAAAATATCATTTTTATTTAAGCACATCATTTATAACTTGCTTAATACTTGTCGTTATTTTATCCCACATAATATTAGTTTCTTCAAGAACATCTCAAATCTTAAGATCTTAAATTTTACTCATAAAAATTAAATTTATCTATCTTTTAACTGTCTATATCTAATTCTATGACAATATCTTGATGTATTTTTTATCATTCAACATTTCATCCTAAAACTCAAAATCCGTAATTGATGTTGGATACCTAAATTTTCACTTAGAATGACCATACAATCTTTATAATCCCAATGATTTATTTTTCTAATAAAAATAATCAATTTATATTTTATTAGATCCATTCTATATACTTATCCCATTTTTAAGTAAAGTATTAGCAATAGCAAAATCAGAAGTTAAAGTGAAATTTAATTTGACTCTAATTTATTCATTAGTCACTACAACATCATAGTTGTTAAGAATACTTCTAAAATCTGCTACCACTCTAACAACATGTTAATTTAAATCTTCTCCAATAAAAATTCTTTCTTCAAGGCATAACATATTGTATTAATTCTTCAAGATCATTTCAAATTTTTTATTTGAACATATATCCAAACCTACTTGGGGACCATAAACACTTTTAACGTTAAAAATCTTAGCATTAATAACAATATTTAAAGCAATAATTCTCTCTAATTTGTAGGGGTCAAATGTTGACCCGGCATTCCAACACGACTCAAACTCAACTCGAAAAATCCAGGTTAGGGTTGACCCAAATATTTTTTGAGTCGAGTTCGGGTCAGAGAATTCGACCCATTTATTATTTGAGTCGGGTTATCGGGTTCGGGTTGAACCCGAAAACCCAAACATGACCCGAATAAGCACAAAAGTTCGGGTTGGGTTCGGGTTAGTGGGTCAAGCTCGAGTTCGTGTCTAAGTTTTCGATCGTTTATTATCTGGGTCAGATTCAGGTTGACCCTATTTGGGTTAGATCATTTTTTAGTCGGACCCGAACCCGACACACTGACCCGAATTGAACTCCTACTAATTCGATTAGTTTGTACAACATTATCTATTAAATTCTTAATTATAATTACATCTATGATCGACCTTTTCAATGAAATTTCTGAAATACGATCGACCTTAGTGACCTTAATATTGTTAATAATAATAATAATAATGTTTTATTTTTACCGTTGCATGATTAGAAAAAAGTTGATGATGCTTTAAAGAAAACCAATGGAGGAAAGTCTGTGGGAACTGATGATATCCAAATTGAAGTGTGGAGATATTTAAGAGATTTTGGTGTTTGTTGGCTTACTAAACTCTTTAATATTATTAAAAACTAAAAAAATACCTCAGGAGTGGATGAAGGATATTTTGGTCTCCATTTGTAAAAATAAAGGGGATGAACAAGAGTGTGCAAAATATAGAAGAATTATGTTGATGTGTCATACTTTGAAATTACGGGAGAGAGTAATTGAACATAGGCTAAGACTTATTACAAAGATTTCTCATAATTAGTTTGGATTTATGTCGGGCAAGTCTATTATAGATGCTATACATTTATTGAAAGGTTTGATGGAGATGTACAAAGAGAATAAGCATGATCTACATATGATTTTTATTGATTTAGAAAAAGCATGCGATAAGGTTCCAAGAGATATCCTACGGGGAGTCTAGAGAAGAAAGGTGTTGATATTACTTATAATCAAGTCATTAAAAATATGTATACTAGAGTTGTTACTTGTGTTCCAATAGGAGGAGGATTGACCAAATGTTTTCCTATTTCAGTTGGATACATCATGGATCGGCTTTAAGCCCATATCTTTTTGCTTTAGTTATGGATGCTCTTACTGGACATTTACAGGAGGATGTACCTTAGTTTATGCTTTTCGCTGATGATATTCTTTTTTTGGATAAGACTAGAAAAAGAGCTCGTAAAAAATTTGAATTATGGAGGTCTCCTTTGGAGCCTAAAGCCCTTTGTTTGAGTAGAACAAAAATTGAATACATGGAATGTAATTTTAGTGATAGTAGCTTGAGTGACAGAGTTGTAACTATAGGTGCTCAGATTATTAAAGGGTACGAACGTTTTAGATACCTCGGGTCTATTGTTCAAAGTAATGGTGATATAGATAGGGATGTTATTAGTAGAATTCAAGTTGTTAGGTTGAAGTGGAGGAATGCTTCAAACCTATTGTGTGATGGAAAAGTACCACTTAGACTAAAGTAACAATTTATAAAATGGTGGTGGGACCTACAATGCTCTATGGTGCAGAATGTTGGCCATTAAAAGAGAAGCAAAAAACTAAGTTAAGTGTTGCTGATATAAGAAAGCTTAGGTGGATGAGTGACTTTACACTTAGAGACAATTTGCGAAATGAATATATTTGTGATAGGGTTGGTGTAGCTCCAGTGGCGGACAAAATTAGAGAGAGTCGTCTTAGATGGTTTGATCACATTAAACGTCGATCATCTGATAATCTGTTTAGGAGAGTAGATGTTTTAGATTCGACTTATGTTAAGAAAGACAGAGATAGACCTAGAAAAACTTAGGCGTATTGTATAAAAAATGATCGTAATTTATTAGAATTAAATGAAAATATGACACTCAATAGGACGCAATTGAGAAAAAGGATTGATGTAGCAAACCCCACTTAGTGGGATAAAAGCTAGTTGTTGTCGTCGTTGTTGTATAATTACATCTACATCATTTCTAGTACAACTCCTACTAAATACCAAAGTTAAAAATCTAAGATATCAATCTTTTTAGTCTTTTCTCCAACTTATGTAGTTTCTTGAAAGCATAAGATATTTATCTTCTTATAAACTATAATTTCTACTAATTCTTTTAATTTACTTATAAGTACCTATATTCTAAGTTTCTATCATAATATTAATTTTATTGACTAACTCATTTGCCTGCATCTGTCCATAATGTGGGTGATATTAAGTTGAAAATTAGCGATAAAATTCACATAAAAATTACTTTAATGGGTTCAAATTTGAATTTCGCTAGTGCTAATGCATTCCCTGGAAGTGGCATGTCATTAACTAACAAGGTAGTGGTGAGAAGTAGGTATTGGTGAGCTAGGGCATCACCCTTGAATGTCACATCAAAAGTTAATCTGAAGGTGGTGAAAATCAAGGGCCAAGTAGGTTTAAATCTAATATTATATGTCAAATGAAAGTGTTCACTTTAAATAGACATAAAAGATAATCATTAGACTTATACTAGAATAAAAAGGGCTTGTTTATAAGTAATAAGAAAATTTGAAGGACATTTGCAGGCCCCAAAAATTCACACCTTGGTCTCTCTTTATGAGAAAGTTTTTATGTTCTCGATCAAAATTTTTAGAAGGTGAATTATATTATAGATAATTCACTATTCAAAGAATTCAATCTAATTTTACGAGGACTTCAAAACCATATTCAAACTTTTTATTGGAGTTTGGTTTTATGGTTCAATACTCCTTTTGGTAATGAGAGAGAACTTTCAATTTATGCTAATCATCAAGAAGTTAATTACTTGGCATATATTAGTAGCAATCTTGATTGTATATAAGAGAAATTCATTGTCATGATGGTAACAAGAATGGTAATGTACATGTAAAGCTTCTATGGCTTCGTCATTCTGGTTTATCATAAATCTTATTCTACTTAGTTGGATTCAACCTGACTGAAGTATTCTTGTCGATAGCCATTGGTTGTTGCATCTTAGAGGACCTTCTAGACATTGGATGCATGTTGGCCTTAGGGGATAAATCAAAATAAATATTAGCTAATATGAGCTTTTTATGCACTATCAAATGCATTTTATAATTCACATTTCAAATGGAAGAAAATTTTTCGGAGAATATATAGGCTACAATCATAATCATAATATAATGATGTTCTTTTAAAGTAAAAAAAACCCAGGTTAAATAGTTTTAATCATAATTGTTTTAGGAGCAGGTAAACCAAACCACATGAATAGAGGTTTTGGCCTGTGTTCTTTTTTTTTTTTTAAGTTACTTTGATTGTCAAAATAGTGGTCTATTTGATATGACATTATCTCTTTATATGCTTAGGTTAACCTTGAAGATTGTCACCCTCGATAAATTATTGCAGAGGGTGGATATAATTTGCTCTTAGCTTTAGACATTAAATTTCTCTTCAATGTTTTTAAACTTCGATGATTCTTCCTGACATGCATGTACTATTATCTTCATTTAAACATAAGAATAATTCATATTGAAATTCATTTTATTTTAGAAACAGATGTCTATTTAATTGGGACTGTTTGTCGATACAGTCCGAGATTTATTTTTAGTGACATTTTCTTTTAAAATTCACTTTTAACACAATTTTCATGTATTTGATTGATTATTTTCAATGGCTTTACATCGTTTCAACTTTGCATGATTATTTGGAAGGATCAGTCAATGATTAGCATATAGTTTATATTCATTTGAAAATTCATTATGTTATGGACTTTGTCAACTCTATCTCAAACAAATAAATTGGGTATATGGGTTAATACTTATGTTTATACTTATAAACATGATGTTGAGTGTTTACACCTTGAAATAAATCTTCTTATAGAAGGACTTAAAAGACATGTAATTATACAAGTAACATGTTGTTATACGTTGAGATGAATATTTTTATTTTTGTGCAACCTTATCAACTCAAGTTCTCCTCTTGTACGTGAAGTTGAGTCATAGGGAGGTGATAAGGAAAGAGAGAGAGTGTGTGTGTGTGCGCGAGTGAGCGAGTGAGCGAGTGAATGAAGCAATTGCAGGTGAGGTGCAGTTGCACGTGATGATGTTGGGTAGAGAGGAGCGGGTTGGAAGGCATGGTTAACATTTGAAGCACTGAACTAATACCATTAAGTTAGCAACTATACAATAGTTACCATATGTGCCTCATTTAAGATTTAAAAAAATTTAAGTTGTAATACTATGGACCAAAAGAAAAATAGGAAGGAAAGAGTGACAGTCAAAGGAAAAAATATGTATTCAGAAGATTAATATAAACTTGCTCCTTTTCAAAATCTCAAAGAGCAACTTCTCAACATTAGTTTTGGATGTAAATGCATTGGAATTGAGTGTTATGTATGTAATGCCCCTTTTTTTATTGTGATGAAGTAATAAGATAAGCTTAAGAATCAACAACATCAACAAGCCTTTATCTAACTAAGTGGGGTCGGCCACATGAGTCCTATTGAGTGTCATATTTTCATTTAATTCTAATAAATTAAGATCATTTTTTATACAACATGCTAAAGTCTTTTTAGGACTACCTATATCTTTCTTAACATAAGTAAACTATAAAATATCTATTCTCCTAACTAGATCATCAGATGGTCGACGTTTAATGTGTCCGAATCATCTAAGACAACTCTATATAATCTTGTCAGCCACTTAAGCTGCACCAACCCTTTCACGAATATATTTATTTCACATTTTATCTTTGGTTGTAAAGTCACTCGTCCACCTAAGCATTCTCATCTCAGCAACATTAACTTAGTTTAATGCTTCTCCTTTATTGGCCAACATTCTGCGCCATAAAGCGTTGCAGGTCTCACCACCATTTTATCAAATTTTCCTTCTAAGTCTAAGTGATACTTTATAGGCCCAATGCATTCCTCCACTTCAACCATACAACTTGAATTTTATTAATAAGATCCTCACCTATATCACCATCACTTTGAACAATATACTAGAGATATGTAAAATATTTACTCCTTTTAATGATTTGAACACCCATTGTTATAACTTTGTCACTATATCTACTACTATTAAAATTACATTCTATGTAATCAATTTTAGATCTACTCAATCGAAGGCCTTTAGACTCTAACGTAGACTTCCATAATTCAAGTTTTGTCTAAACTCTTTCTCTATTATGATCCACAAGAAGGATACCAATAGTAAAAAGCATACGCCAAGGTACATCCTCATGTAGATGTTCAGTAAAAGCATCGATAACCAAAGCAAAAAGATATATGCTTAAAACTGATCCATGATGTAATCCAATCGAAATAGGAAAATATTTGGTCAATCTTCCTTCTGTTCGAACACAAGTAACACCTCCAGTACATATATTGTTAATGACTTGATTATAAGTCATATCAATACCTTTCTTTTGTAAAACTCTCCAAAGAACTCTGAACATTCACAAGCTTTTTCTAAATCAATAAAAATCATATGTAGACCCTCCTTACTCTGTACAACTTCATCAAATATATCAATAATGTATATCTTCCATAGTAAACTTTCCCGACATAAATACAAACTAATTATGACAAAATCTTTGTATCGTGTCTTAACATATATTCAATTACTCTCTCTCATAATTTTAATGTTTGACACATCAACTTAATTCCTCTATAATTTGCACACTCTTATGCATCCACTTCATTCTTAAAAATGGTGACAAAAAATACTCTTCCTCCACTTGACATCTTTTCAGCAAGGTTGTTAAAACCAGATCGGACATATAATCGGAAGAACAATTATAAAACCCTTCACGGAAGACCAATTATAAACAAAAATTAAATTGAATTCGAAAAATTATAAACATTGCAATTGGTAAATAGACAGAGCAACACCACATTGTAAACTATCATTTGAAGTCAAAAAAAAAAAAGAGAAACAAATAGTGATCCTTTATATCATCCAGATTGATTGTCCCGGATTGAAGAAGAAGCATTAGAACTAGTCATCCACCAGACTGAAATTGATCTGATTGGTTCGACTCGAAGTACTGTCGGAAGAAAGCGGGTCTTGTTTCCACCTTCTTCAATCTTCATTGTCTCTTGGGAGACCTTTAATGCTGCCTCTAACCTCGCCTCATATCTGGAGAACCATTCTCTCACCTTTAGATCGATGAAGATCCCCTTAACCTCAATATCTGCAATGTGTTTTCTTGCTTCTTGCAAGTTCAACCGTGTCGCAGTCCGCTCCTCTCTCATATTACCGATATCTCGTGATCATTCATTTCTTGTACATTGCCACAATACTAGTGAATCCGCATATACATTATCCATTCGTAATATTTGCTCCTAAATAAGAGCTACGGCCCCCAAGTGAAGGAGGATGATCTAAGTCCAACTGTTGAACTAAAAGACTACTCCATGCAACTAATCTATGGCCCCAGGCAAAGAAAAGTCCGCACTCAATTCAGATAAAATCGCTTCTCACCCAGCTTGGAATCTAATCCTGAGCATAACAAAACCAAGTCCTCTTTTTTGGCCGTCCCTAATGTGTCGAATCGTGAGCATAACGAATGTTAACCCATAAGCTCATTTTGGAGCATTTACATACCACCCAATTCTCATGTATTTACATATCAAAATCCCAAACCTTTCATATCATATTAAAAATCCTACTATTTTAGCTTCCCTTTCCATGCATTGGTAAAATGACACACACGCACACGGAGAATTATTTCACAAAGACAACGTACGCAGCGCTGCGTACGTACAGCGCAATTAACCACCCAATAACCAGCTAATAACTCATAAAAACTCCGTGAATAACATTAAAATGAAACTGCAGGGTTATTTGTAGGTTATTAGGAAGTTATTGCAGCATTATTTGAGCAATAACCTCCCAATAACCTCACAATACCCCGAATAATAGATAAAAAAATATAAAAATAAAACCATGGAGGTTATTGGGGCGTTATTAGGAGGTTATTCGGAATAATACCGCAATAACTTCCTAATAACCTCACAATAATCATGAGATACACCGTCTCTGAGTTTATTAGCTGATTATTGGGTGGTTATTTGCGATGTCCGTATGCAGCGCTGTGTACGTTATCCGTATGGAATAATTTTTCCACACACATAAGAATTGAGTAGTAGGCATGTAAATCTTCCAATAATTTATCATTTAAATACAAACATTATATGCATAATTCAATTCAAAATTATTTTAAAAAAAAAGCAAAATATAAAACATTGCTGCTTCTATGTTAAAAACAATAGATTATTAAACAGTATGACACCATTCTTATATGTATATAACAATCAAAACTAGAACCCTATGGCTTAACTCACCACAATAAATGCTCAAATGACACCAAATATTTGCAGAAGCAGAAGCAAAAAAAATTATTAAGAATGGAGTAAAATCATATACGAACCTACTGATTTCTCCAATTCAGGCGGAGCAACACCCAACTTTCTTCAAATCAGAGACATCGTCTCTGCTGCCGACATTAATCGTCTGTCCCCTCGGCGGAGCCGACGGATCATCGCCAACATCGAGAGCTTTACGACTGACGACGCGATAGATCTGAGAGAGGACTTCGGTGAATGCGATCTCGACATTCATTGATTCTAAGGCTGATGTTTCCATGAAGAAAGTGTTCTCCCTCTCCGCAAAAGCTTTCGCGTCTTCGGTGGAGACGGCTCGAAGATGGCGCAGATCGGCTTTGTTTCCCACGAGCATGATGACGATGTTAGGGTTTGTGTGGTCTCTGAGCTCTTTCAGCCATCTCTCCACGTTCTCGAATGTTATGTGGCGAGTTATGTCGTAGACGAGGAGGGCGCCGACGGCTCCGCGGTAGTATGCGCTTGTGATTGCGCGGTACCTTTGGGACAGAAGCAGAATGATGTGTTGGATATGTAATTATGTAGAAATTGAGGAGTATGCATGTAAAACTTCCATATGTTTTTCATTCAGTCAGGAATCTCATGTATTATGCTCGATGAGGTTGAAGTTCGGCTGCAGGAGGTGATTAACTTAATACAGAGGAGTTAACATATATGACATTCAATTTCTATGTATTTACGTATCAAAGGCCAAAATTTTATTTTTTACATTTATATCATCCAAATTTTTTATATCACATAAAAAATATCACTAGTTTAAATTTTAAAATGTGAAATACACATTTCCGTATATCGGTAAGGTGGCATATATGTAAAAAGTGAAGTTTAGGTGTTAAATATTGTTGAATCCGAAAGTGTCCTGAAAATACATCCAAAGAATGAAACGTTCTCCTAATAGGTGATTATAGAGAGAGACAGCAGTAAAAAGAGCGTCTCATTCATGACATTGACATCTATTATAGACCTAAGTCATAATATTACAAAAAACACATTAAACCCCTCGTTATTAATTTTTCAGGGGGACTTTTGGTAATTACAGAATTATTTGCATATAATAAGATCAGGAGCCAATTCAATCAATGAGGGTTGTCAATCATCCGGTAAGTTTGGGCTCGATCGATATCTAGTCCGGAAGGGTGCTTCCCGTCGATCGCCCTAATGGCTGACTACCGCCTTATGAGAGCTTCTCCTGGCACCTCCTGCCAATCGTTCGAACGAGGTGCTTTTGTAGCCAACATTCATCTGAAACGATCATCGACATATTTGAACGTCTGCATCTACTTCCTGAGGTGTTCATATGCTTTGAGATTCGTGCCGACACATTTTTATATGTACAGGCATGTTATTACATAGGAATGAGTGGTATGTATGTAAATCTTCCTCATGTTTTTTATTCAGATAATGCAGTTATGAATCTTTTGTATTATGTTTAATCATGGTTAAAATTCGGCTACATGTAGGATTTAGTAAATCAGGCGGCACTCAGTCTCAGAGCAAAGCAAAAAGTACTTTTTTCCCTTGAAAAGTAGAAGCATTGTAGGTGATGATATCAGTTGATAAGTATTTTGAAAATTTACATACATACCACATAATTCTTATACATTTACTAGCACGACAAATTTGATATTTACGCTTATAACACCTTGTTGTCATAAACCTACGCATGAAAACTTGTATTTCACTTTAAAAAATGATAGTGATAGTGATATTTTAGTTGGCTGCTTATTTAGAAAACAACTGCAAATCAGCTGTTTTCTAAATGCAAATCAGCTGTTTGGTTTATGCATTTAGAAAACAGCTGATTTGCAGTTGTTTTTCCATAAGTTTTCCGAACGCTCGAATCAAACAATGCGGCGGCATTTTCAAAAATGCCGCCGCATTTATAAACTGTCCCAAACGGAGCCTTAATATTCTCATTTATGCCGCACTATTACCCATCTATATGTTCTTTATCATACCACACTCTCATATCTAAAACACATAATCAGTTTAATTAAAATTTTATGAAATTACCAGTCAATTTTAACCCCTCTATTTAATAAATTAAAATATTTAAGCCTATCACACTTAATATGCCCCCTAACACACTTGTCTTAATAGCCACAAGTTATTTCTCCCTAATTTTATGACATCTACTTCAATATTCTCATTTGAAACACACTCAATTTGTAATAATCTTATTTTTTTGGGTGCTTTATCACCTCTTAATCATATCCAAATAGCATAATCAAGTTAATAGTAGTTTTATAAAACTAAAATAAGACTATTATAAAAATTTGAGAAGAGACAGAAAGTAGATCACATATAAATAAGAAGACTTTCATGTGAAATTAGAAGGCACAAATATCGTTAAGGAGAAGAAATATCTTCTGAAAAATGGAAACAGTTAATATCATTGAGACATATAACAATTATAAAGTTCGTAGTTTTGCAAAGAGAATGATAAGCAAACACTAAGCAATATAGTATTGTAAATAATTGCGTATTAAATAAGACTATGATAGTTATATGAGAATCATGTTTAAAATTGATTTATGCTAAGAAGATTGCTATTGTTGCGTATTGGAATATTCATGGCTGTGAAAGAAGAGTTTATCATCAGTATGAACAAAAATATTATAAACAGACAGATAATTTGAGAGAAACACTCAAGGGACATGAGATTTTTTACATAAAAAAATTAGGAAGGGAAATATCATATGGCACTAATTTAGCTGAAATTGCTTCACTAATATAAGTTAATTATTACATTTGACACTATTTCTTGTGATTGGAAAGGGCATTAATACAATATAATATACATGAATCGTGAAAGATTATCTTCAACGATAGTAGTAGAAGTGTTAAGTGCTTCAATTATCATCAGTTAGCTTGGTTAAAGACTAGACAGTGAAGAAGATATATGTCGCACATTTATGTCAGCTTGCAACGATCAACAAGGATGGACAAAGAGTCGAGCGAAGAAAAATGAGAGAAGATCTTTCCTTTAGACTAGAAGTTGGAGTTGCCTTGCTTTGATGGAACAGTGAACGCCAAACAAGTAGACAATTTGTGCTTTCATGGAAAACTTAAAGCCAAAGAATAAGACAATTGAAATGATTGATAAATACAATGTCTGAAATAAAACACATAAAAAGCTGTTGATCGCATTTTTAATGAGGTTGACAAGCATATCTCCCTAGCCTTCCATTTACTCTCCTAAACCTAAGGTTCCCCCCTCATTTAAGGGGACGCTACAAACGCTAGCCGGTTCAGCTGGTTGGCAATAAAACTCCCGCAATCAACCGGTCAAGTGGACCGTGCGGGAGTTTCTTGTCACTTCTACATATGGCGAGACTACCGCCCTGTTAGGAAATCTCACAACGAGCAATTCTGAATTTTATCGGGGCTAAGGATCAATTAGAAACTAAACTTCACCGCAGAATAACAGGATCACGTTAATTCGATAAAAAACCGGAACAAAAATTTAAACAGAACACAATCGAACTAACCAGAGGAGCACACGAGAATTTACATGGAAAAACCCGAGAACGGAAAAAAAATCACAGAGCCACACCAACAAAAATTTTCACTAGGAAATTCAAAAGGTTTTACAAAAAAACTCAAATAAGTTATGTCCCCACACACAAAGAAAACTTATAGGACTCGCTCCACAATCTTCCCTCTCCGATCCGACACAAAAATTATGCCGAATCACCAAAATCCACCTCTTTGACACTCCTCCCCTTCACTGGGATGCTCATCGAAAAATTCAGAAAGAAGAAAACAGCAAGCACTCCGATCCACGCTTTAAAATTGGCGTAAAAACTAAATTTTCATGTAGTAACCGCAACAGACGCTTAGGCGCCCAAACTTGGCGCCTAAATGCCAAGCGCTTTGCATCGGCGCCCCATAATGAGCGCCTAGGCACAAATAGACCTGCACATATGCACCGATCTCTTGGGAATAAGAGCAAAGCCCGCTCTATAGCGGGCGCATATGCACCCAAAGCCGGTCTCTAGGTGCCGGCTCCTATGTTCGAGCAAGAGCAACACCCAAGTGGGCGCTTAAGTGCCCATAACCCGACGCAAATCTGTCTGATGCCTTGTGCTTAGGCTCCACAGCCCAACAAACCCCTCCTATCCCCTTCCTTATTTTCTCTTCTCCATATGGTAAGTATTTAAGGACTATTTTTTGGATTTTTCTTGCCTCCCCAACTCTTCCTTTTGTGTGGGAGTTTCGTTCTTTATTTATTTCCTTTTCTTCGTCATTTAGAGTCTAAACATTGATGTTTCTGATTGTATGATTCAGTTTTTAGCTATGTTTGCCTTCAGATTTCCTGTGTGCAGTCTTTTCTCTTGTTAGGGTTGTATCAGACGACAAATAGTGCCCTTATTGCATCCTGCTCAGAAGTGGTGTTGTATCCTTCCAATCTCCTTCTCTATCTCCTCCCCGACCCTCCTCGTAACCCATACCTAGCCGTCGGCCACCCCCATCAACAATTGTACCGCCACTCCTACTACCACCAAAACCTACTGTCCAGCCATCCAGTCCACCATTCCAACACCTGTACTCCCTCTCCCTACAGCCACTTGAGTTGACAGCCCTTCCAACCATCTACCCGCATTCTGCCATCCCTTCCCTGTACCAAACCTTGCTGTCTAGTCCATCTACAACCTATCAAACACCGTTCAAACTTACCAAACAGCCACCCGGCCTTCCCCTCATTTCCTTACCACCTCGCCAATGCCACCACCGCCTTCAGATCTCCTCCTCGAACCCTAACCAGGGATTAGACTATTATTGTATTTCTTCCGTTTGAGTCGTGTTGTAACCCTGATTCAATACTAATAAAGCTTGTTTGAGCATTGCCGCTAATTTCTTAACTACTTCCGGTATCACCTAGTTTAAGCCTTATATTAGTTTAATGCAGCCTCTTTTTCAATGAAGAATAGGAAGGAAGAATAGTCCACGCAGGAGGATTCATGAAAAATAGACGAGTTTACGCATGGGCCGTATCACTGTATTGCTGCAATCAATTAAATCCCAACACGACTAGCACACATTGCATTCAAATGATCTTAAGAAGAAAGGGGCAATTAATATAAACTATTTGCGGGTGCCAACTAATTTAATTGATAAAGAATTTAAAGTTTGCTATCAATTTTTTTAAAACTGGAACCTACAGTATCCATAGTCGTGCTTCAGCACTCAGCAATCTCCAAAATAATATAAAAATAGTTAGGAAAGTAGCAGGCTACCTTCCGATACCGGAAGCAGAGCTTTACATTCTGTATTTCAAAACAAATCGACAGCCAAAATCAAGCCAAAATAGCAAAATCAACCTTTTACCAGGCCCATGCCAAAGAAAACTAAACTATCGAGCAGACACCAATACAATTTGGAGATCAAATCATAAGAACAGCACAATTGATAGTGTAGATTTTAATCCAGTCTGATTGACCCTAGGAACCAATAAAATACCCAAGCACAGAACAACAACAGATGAACAAAACACATAATCAAAACAAGATGTTTCCAATTTCCATCGAAGATATCTGTATGGATCGACCGATCATACCTTTCCTGACCAGCAGTGTCCCAAATCTGAGCCTTCACAACCTTCTCTTCCACCCGAATGCTCCGCGTGGCGAACTCGACGCCAATGGTCGATTTCGACTCCAGATTGAACTCGTTGCGGGTAAATCTAGACAGAAGATTCGATTTCCCTACTCCGGAATCGCCGATCAACACCACCTTGAACAAGTAATCATATTCGTCATCGGACCTGTAAGCCATAACTCCAATTCTTCCAACACCTCCGTCGATGCCGCGTCAATCCGAAGCCAGTGAACTCCTTCCTCCGTCCACTTCCGCCTCCGTAATTCAGCTGATCAATCGGTTATCTCAACCTTCTCCGTCATCACCGTCGATGGGACGAAAACAGAGGGAAGAGGTAGAACTTGGAAACAGAAACCTGTTACGGCGTTCCGACGGATTAAATACTCTCGCCATTACCCGGTAATGGGTCCAGTTGACACGATAGTGTTATCGCGCGGGGGCGTCAGCCAAATGTCAACCGTCTGATTAAGTTAGGCGCGAACCGTAACGGTGATAAAGGCGCCACCGTCGCCGCCGCCGCCGTGGCGGTGACAACGCGGCTGCCATTGACTGAATTCCTCTTCCAGAAGTTTGAAACGGTGAAAAGTTTTACAAATATATCATATAATTTATATAAATTAATATATAATATGCAAAAATTTAATTTTTAAGCATATAACAATGGAAATTTTACTTGAATCCCACACAATTTTTATGTCCTTACATATCTAACGAAAAAATATTATGTTCAGAGTGGATATAGTTCAACATCCAGAATCTAATAGAATTTTTGGGATCGACATTAAAAAAAGTTTTACCTATTCAAAAAGTTGTCACCGCCTTCATTTTTTTATTATATATATAAAGTTTTCGATTTCTTGTCCCTGGATGTCTTCATTTCCTCTTCACGTTCTAGATTTTCATCTAGTGTTTGTTGTGGGTCAATCATATAGCTACGATAAATCCACATCAGAGCAATTTTGAAGATAAAAGTAAGAAAATTTGTGACAATGAAATTGACGTAAGTTTAGTCATCACTGGAATCAAAACACTACTTTATATTCTTTGAAGTTTTTTGTAATTTGAATTAATGTATTTTTGATATTGATGTATCTTATTTACACTATAATATTTTTGTAGTTTGAATCAATAAATTTTGATATTATAAATTCTAATTTATTTCTCACTTTCATTTGTGAGAAAAAACATCATTTTTTCATCCGTACCACTGCAATAGTATCGTTTTCTAAAATGTTTTTACACTTATAGAAAATCAATTTCAAATAAAAAAGTTGATTTAATATCGTAATCTATTATTTCTCATATCATATAAGCAAAGATATGAAAAATAATATTTTAACTCTTTGTAACACTAAAATACCATCACAATACAACCATTCTTCTATAAGAAGTTCACACTTTTAAAAGATCAATTTTTAAATAGAAAAATTGTTTGATATCATAATATATTGTTTCATTAGATCAAGAAAAGATATGGTTCATATGTTAGGAAAAATACAATTTTTGAACTTTTACCACCATAATACAGCCAAAATACTATATTTTTCTGAAACATTTTTACACTTTTAAAAATATCCATTTTCAAATATGAAAGTTGCGTAACATCATATCTATGTCACTCACTTTAGAGTAATAGAAGATATTATTTATTTGTTATGAAAAATACATTTTTTTGTCTGCACCTCAATAATACCACCAAAATATCAATACTCTTCTAAAACATGTTTTCTCTTATAGAACATCAACTTTCAAACAAAAAACTTGCATAACATCATAATTTATTGTCTTTCACATCAGAGCAGTTGAATACATGATTCATTTGTGAGAAAAAAAACATAAATTTTTCATTTGTTTCACCATAATACTACCAAAATATCATTACTTTTTAAAACATGTTTACAACGGTAGAACATTAAATTTCAAAGATAAAATATGTATAACATCATAATCTATTGTCTCGCACATCACAACAACAGATGATATCATTCATTTGAGGAAAAATATAATTTATCCATCTGTACCACTACAATACCACCAAAATACCGTTATTTTTCTAAAACATGTTTACACTTTTAAAGCATCAATTTTTAAATAGGAAAATTGCATAATAACATAATATATTGTCTGTCAATTCGGAGTAGCAAAAAAATGATTTATTTTTGCGGAAAAACAAATTTTTTCATCTGTACCCATAATAACACCAAAATATTACCGTTTTTTTAAAACATGTTTACACTTTTAGAACATCAAATTTGAAATAAGAAAATTGCATAACATCATAATCTATTCTTTCTCACATCTGAAGAGCGAAATATATGATTCATTTGTGAGGAAAAATAACATAATTTTTTCATTCATATCACCATAATTTTTCTAAAACATGTTAATATATTTAATCATGTTTAAATAATATGTACATATGTGTACTTTTTTTAGCCAAAGAACGTGGGTAATGAAGCAATTATAGACAGATTGTTTAGCAATATTATGCTCAATAAAGCAAGGCAGAATTTGTATTGTGCTTATGCATGTCACAATGGATTTATTATCATGATAGTTATTGACCAAATTTAATGAATATAAAATAAAAAAAAAATTATGTGGTAAAGCTCATTTTTTAAATTTTGTAATCTAATAGCATAGTGAAGTTTAAACAAATAAACACCATGACTGGTTGTCCAGCCTTGAAAATGTTTGACATCAATGTTAATTGCAATTGGAATATTAAAAAATTTATTGAAAGCCATAAGGAATCCTTAGTAGAGCCGAGCAATCACATCTTCTAGGATCCAGAAAAAATAATGGAGATGCACATAAATTCAACATTCTAGCTATGGAAGTTGGATTAAAAAAAAAATAGAGCTTTTGAAAAAAAGAAACATTCAATTTTACAGAAGGAAAGAAGAGCAATAATTGAAAATGATGATACTAATGCTCTTCAATTTTTAACAATTACATGAGAAGATATTTCTCGGGTACCATGGATAGATTCAACTGTTTCATTAGTGTCATCCGAGAAATATTTCTCAATATAATTGATGCATTAGTGTTAAAAAGAGTCTATTCCGAGTCCTCCGGGCCCTCCTACCTAATCTGAGGCAAGTGGAACCTCAGAGGAAACTGAAATCGAAAGAGTCAGAATAAAGGTCACTGACCCGACCCGCAATTACGCAGTAAATTAACTTCCAAAAGATGGCAAAAAACTTGACCCAATTTATAAATAGCGGCTAGTATACAAAATCTTAAATGATATAAAAATTAGAAAATATTTTACACACTAGGAGTACTACGCAAGTATACGTATCGTTTCGAGTAATATAGAGTTTTCTTTAAAAACCCCGATATCGATCCCACGAGGAAGTGAAGTAAGAGGTCTTTAGTCAAATTCTAGTCTACTGCTAATAGTCCTTAGTTTGGAATGTCGATTAAAATTGTGTTTTATATAGCAACTACTCCTAAATGCGAGTGTTAAATGTAATAGTAACTATAACTAAATGCAAATAATAATTCTAAAGATAACCCTTTTTGGATGAGTTGGTTTGGAGAATTTTGAGATATTAAAAACTACAATTCTTATGTAATGAAATAGATAATGTATAGGAATGAGATGCATTTAATATTGTATGTGCCGAATAGGAGCAATCCTATTCTTTACCCTTTGGTCAGGGCATAAAGAACATTGACTAATCCTATGCTTAGTTCATCGAATCTGCGGCTAGCTGGGAGGATACCGGCTGCCACTTCGGAGCTCCACGTTCCCCTCGCCCGAGGGCTAACATATACACTTCGACACCGAACGATAGGACCAAATTGAAGATTTTAGCCTGTCACTCTAAAATCTCCGATTCTACGCCCGATAATTATATTTCCCTATTTATTTGCATTCAATCCCTATGAACTTCACCATCCATGGAATTTGAATGTGGTTTCACTTTGTTGAGAATTACACCACCCTTTTGGGTCGATGCAATTACAACTAATTTTAACACTACAAATTCTCTCAAAATCTCCTATCCAATCTCTCCAAAAGGGTAGAAATCTACATTTCTACTCTTAATCTAAGAATCCTAAACATTCCTCTAAGTTTTTCTCTCCTTTCCTCTATTGTTTCTCTTTTTAAAATTCCTCTCTAATCTAACTCATATTCGCCATTTTAAAGAGTACGGATGAAGTTTGAAGAGTTTCCATAAGCACCCCTTCGAAAAAGCGTCCAGATACGTCGAATTTCGGCCATAACCGCCCAAAAGTCAGTCCAGAAGCTTCTGGCCGCCGTCGGCGGGTTCGAGCTCGCTGTCGGCGAGCTTTTCGGGCTTATTTTGGTGCTCTCGGGTAAATCTCGCCGTCGGCGAGCAGGCTGCTGCGCGACTCCATGGTTTTGCTCCGTTTGGCTCCGTTTCAACTCCGTTTCGCCACATTTCAATTGCGTTGCGTTCGTAACAGATAGCCCTACAAAATAAGCATAAAAATAACCTTTTTTTAAAGTGTAATCTCATTCAAAAATATGTAAGAAGTGTAAAAGAGATTAAGCATCAAAAGACTTATCGAAAGGTGTCAGGGCAGAATTTCATTTCTTGCTCGTTTTTGCTCCAAATTGCACCGTTTTTGCTTCCTTTTGCTCCAATCACCATTTCTTGTACCTAAAACCAAAAAACATACAAAATACCTTCTTTTAAAGTGTAATTTCATCAAAAAATGAGTAAAATAATATAGCAAAAAGCATATATATTTTAGGCGTGTCAAAATCTCCCAAACTTAACTGTTACTTGTCCTCAGGTAACACTTTTACTACATAAAAATATAACTCAAGGCAGTGTATTTTTCACCTGTAAGATACTAAAATTTTTCATTCAAAAGAATATATTGGTTAGATTTTTAGAAAGAAATTCAGCAACTCGGATTAACACTACAAGTATAAGAATATTCAGCAATCAAGTCTAACGGTTCTAGTCTTCTATTTATTTCAAGATAAACCATAATTTGTCACATTAAGAATGCCTTGAAAGATTATGTGAAAAAGGAGTTCATGTAAACTTCATCGGAATGTAGCCAATACTTTAAATATAAATTCGAAATGAAATCGAGTTCTCCTTTAGGGAGACTCGAGTGAAGCCGATTTTTGATTAGGCATCTCCTCGAGCTTCTCCTCATAAATATTTTTCTTTCTTTTTTTTTCTTTTCTTTCGGGATCATTTTCAATCCTCTTTTTTTCACTCTCTTTTCTTTTTCTATATTTTTTTAATGAAGATTACTATATCCGGGAGCTCGTAATGATTTTGAACTTCACTCTCCTCTTTCTAAAGTTCAAACTTGAAACACATCCTTACTTTATAATTAGGTATTAGCTTTATTATTCATCATAAAGTCATAATCTCTTCTTAACACACAATACTTTAAGTCTCTTAACATTTCAAAAATACAGTTTTCTTTACTTTAAATAGTTAACTATAATCAAATTCTTTCCTACCAAATATCTTACCCTTATAAAATTAACTTTTATTACTAAAAAAAATTTCATCCAATCCTTCCATAATATTCAATTAAAATAAAAAGTTTTAGTTATCTCAAGCGAGGTACAATTGCCATAGTTATGTTAATAATTTTTTTGAAAATATAACAATTGAGAACAAATAAGAGTTAATATTTTTCTTCCCCCAAACTTAAATTGTAAAATATTTTGTAATTAATTTCATAAAATATAGCAGGAAGAAAAAGTAAAGGTTGAATATACTTACTACTACAACATTCTATCAAATTCATATCATGCATAATCAGGATAGAAAGACTGTAGAAGAAAGTAAATCTAGCCTAAAACATGCTTGTAATAAAATTACACTAAAATGAAGTATTTTCACTTTAAAATTTTATTTTTCTTCCCACCCCCAAACTTAATTTTTAACATATGTAGCATTTAGTACAGAAAATATAAGCAGGAAGAAAACAGTTTAAAAATTCTATCTACCACAAATGTCTATTAAAATCATTTGCAAGTATTCATTAGGACGGAACAATATGCGAGTAGAAAGTAAATCTAAACTAATCATGTCAAAATGAAATTAACTAAACTAAAGTCTAACTAGCATAGCATGTATCGACAAGGGAATATAAAAATGTTCTTCAAGACCTAAATAAAGTTGTAACACAAACATAAACACAAACACACAATTCAAATACAAACATAAATGATGAATGAGGTCAATTCTTCCTTTAACTCATCCAATCTCACTAATTTACTTCCAATTTTTAACGAAATCACTACACTAGTAAATTAGGCACTTTAAAATGATTTTATAGATTATAATCCCAAAGATAAGATTACACCTGATAAATTGGTTTTCGGACACCAATCTCAGGTATCATCTAATCCCTATAATTGAGCACCTCTAATAATTATAAAGATAGTGTAAGATCATCCATATGGTATTCATCAAATAGGTTCGCGACTCCTACCTAATGAAAATAAAGTTGTAGAAAGGAAGTAACAATTTAAGATGAAACTATAATAAGAAGTTAAGGAATCACCTCTCTCAAGACACACAAAGATCAAACTACTAACAATCTAAACATCTACCAATCATCAATCAAACTTATCAATACATTATAAAGCAAACATCATACAACACTAACAATCATGACTCTCAAAACATACTAAATCAAAACACACTGATAACTATGGGTTGCCTCCCATAAAGCGCTTGGTTTAACGTCATTAGCTCGACAAATGATTCCACCTGGATCAAAATTCCATTTAAGTAATCCTCGATCAATCGCCCAATCTTTTTCAGATCCAGGAATTCCTATAAAATCCTCAAATTTTAAATTTTCATTCAGCTCTTCCTTTTCAGATGGATTTATATTATTTTTCCTCATATTTCTTTCTAGATCCAATATTCTTCTATTGATTTTCTGAATTCGCATATTAATATCATCCTTGAAATTGATAAGAAATGGATCTTTATAAGATACTTCAATATCTCCCAAATTTTGGATAAGATTCTCTTTAGATAATTCAGATTTAAGATCAATATCTTCTATATCACTCTTTTGATTCAAGTTATCTTCCAATTCTTCCCCTTTATAATTATTAAATGATGGAGGATCTATCTTAGTTGAGGAAATAGGTTTTTCTAATTCCTTAAGAATTTCTTCCAATGGTCTTCCAATATCCTTATCATTTTTTCTCAGCTCAAAGTTCTTTTGAAACTTATCCTCAAATTCTCTTCCAAGTCTTAGTTCAATAATTTTATCTTGTTCATCATTCAATTCAGGTTTTTCTTGTGATTGAGTCGCATCTAAAGATATAAAGACTAATTCTGAAGATGAATTCCCTAAATAGATAGGCTTTAAAATTGTATGGGGTACATCCATCTTAAGTTCATGAGATTTTTCAACAGATGGAATTAAAAGTTTACTATTTTTTGTAGAGTCCATCATTTCACACCTCTCCTGAACATACATACAGTCTTTTTTAAGTAATGTTTTCGAATCATCATGAAAATCTATTTCAATCTCATCTTTTAACTTACTCTCAAATCTTTCTTGGAAATGGTCTTTACTTAGATAATCAATTTCATCCATCCAAAAACAATCATCATCTTTTCTCTCAGCTGGATATTTCATAGTCTTTAATACATCAAAAGTAACTTCATGGTCATTAATATTCATAGTTAACTCTCCTTTTTGCACATCTATCATAGCTTGTCCAGTAATAAGGAAAGGTCTCCCTAAAATAATTGGAATTTCTTTATCTTCCTCCATATCTAATACAATAAAGTCCAAAGGAAAGATAAATTTATCCACTTTAACTAGCACATCTTCTATAACTCCTTTTGGATAAATGATAGATCGATCAACTAACAGAAGGGTTATAGTAGTGGAAGAAATATCGATTAAACCTAACCTTTTAAATATAGATAGAGGCATCACATTAATGCTCACTCCTAAATCACATAAAGCTTTTCCACATAATTTTTCTCCAATTGCACAAGGAATTGTAAAGCTACAAGGATCTTTAAGTTTCCGAGGAAAATTTAAAGAAGTATAGAGCTGCACTCCTCACTTAGTGCAATTGTCTCGTAATCCCCAAATTTCCTTTTCTTATTTAATATATCCTTTATAAACTTTGCATAACTTGGCATCTGTTTCAAAGCTTCAGTGAAAGGAATATTTATCGTCAACTTCTTAAGTACTTTCATGAATTTTGAAAATTTTTTATCCAACTCATGCTGTCTAAGTCTTTGAGGAAATGGAGGTGGTGGTTTTTCTAAACTGATTTTAGTTGGAGATATTAATTTTTCCATATCCTTATAAACATGTTCTTTAGGTCTTTTAGTTTCATTTGTTTCTCTCACAACATCTTTCTCTTTTCTAACCACATCCTCTATCTCTCTTCCAATTTTTAATTGGACAGCTTCTATTTGTTCATTAGTGTTCTCTTTAGGGTTGATCTCAATGTTGCTAGGAAGTGTTCCTTGGGGTCTATTGCTAAGTGAATTAGCAATTTGTCCCAGTTGATTCTCTATGTTTCTAATCCCAGCATTTTGACTTTCAGTTGGTTTCCCATTTGCAATACCACTTCTTCCATAGACATTTTCTTATCCTCAAATTGTTGATCATTGTTTGAGTTCGGTGGATATGAAGGTCTATAGTTTGTGTTCCCCTGATTATTCCAACTTCCATTAGGATTTGCATGATTATTTTCCCATTGTTGGTTTCCATCGTCAGTAGTAGGATTCCAGTTAAATTTAGGATGGTTCTCCGAACCCAGGTTGTAAAAGTTAGAGTACGAGTTGTTTATGGTATTTAAAGTCTCATATGATAATTTAGAATCAATTATAGGACCTAATGAACTTTCCTCATTTACAGGAGTAAATTGAGGCTGGTTCATTCCAAATTGGTCCAACTTCCTTGATATTGCAACAATCTGAGATGCAAGAATTGTAATTATATCCGTATCATGAACACTAGCTACATTTTTATGATTTACCCTTGTAGAGGGCCATTGAAATTCATTTGTAGCCATTTCTTCAATTAATGCATACGCTTCATCAAATGATTTTGAAATTAATGATCCACTAGCGGCGGCATCGATTATAGAACTAAGGGATCTTACTAACCCATTATAAAAAGTTTGAATGATTAACCAATCGGGCAGATCATGGTGTGGACACTTTCTTAAGAGTTCCTTAAATCTTTCTCATGCTTCGTATATTGATTCTCCTTCATACTGACAAAATGAGATAATATCGTTTCTAAGTTTAGTAGTCCTTGAAGGTGGAAAATACTTAGCTAGGAATTTCTGAGTTAACTCCTCCCAATTTTTAATAGAGCCGAGTGCTAATGAATATAACCAAATTTTAGCCTTATCCCTTAGTGAGAAAGGAAAAAGCCTTAGTCTAACAGCATCATCTGACATGCCATTATAACGAAATGTAGCACAAAGTTCTAGAAAATTTGATAAGTGTAAATAAGGATCTTCTAAAGGAGTTCCCCCAAATTGATTGTTTTGTACCAGTTGGATAATCTCAGGATTTATTTCAAATGAGTCGACTTCTACGACGGGGTTTTGTATACTAGAGTGAATTTCATCTGTCGTAAGATTTATGTAATCCCTCAATGAATTATGATTATTTTCTAAGTTATTATCTTGAAAGTTTTCCATTTCCATTTCTAGTTTTTCGAGTCCTTTCTGTATTTTTAATTTTTTATTTTTTTCAAACTCGGGATCATAAGACACAAGTCCTACAGATCCTTTGTTTCGCATACGTAACAAAACAAATAATATATTAACAATTAAACAAATAAACGACGAAATATATTCAACACAACAAAATATTTTTACGAACACCATATTTTTCACACAAACAATTTTTTCACAACTATGTTTCATACAACAAAAAAAAATTTTTCACACAAAAATAGTTTTTACTACACTACAGTTTTCCAAGTCTAAGCCTAATTACTTCAACTAAAATTCTCCTAAAGTTCTTACCGAAGCTTCCCCAACAACGGCGCCAAAAACATGACCCAACCCGCAATTACGCAGTAAATTAACTTTCAAAAGATGGCCAAAAACTTGACCCGATTTATAAATAGCGGCTAGTGTGCAAAATCTTAAATGATATAAAAATTAGAAAATATTTTACACACTAGAGAGTACTACGCAAGTATACGTATCGTTTCAAGTAATATAGAGTTTTCTTTAAAAACCCCGATATCGATCCCACGAGGAAGTGAAGTAAGAGGTCTTTAGTCAAATTCTAGTCTCATCGCTAATAGTCCTTAGTTTGGAATGTCGATTAAAATTGTGTTTTATATAGCAACTACTCCTAAATGCAAGTGTTAAATGTAATAATAACTTATAACTAAATACGAAATAATAATTTTGAAGATAACCCTTTTGGATGAGTTGGTTTGGAGAATTTTGAGATATTAAAAACTACAATTCTTATATAATGAAATAGATAATGTATAGGAATGAGATGCATTTAATATTGTATGTGCCAAACAGGAGCAATCCTATTCTTTACCCTTTGGTCCAGGGCATAAAGAACATTGACTAATCCTATGCTTGAGTTACTCGAATCTGCGGCTAGCTTGGGAGGATACCAGCTGCCACTTCGAGCTCCCACGTTCCCCTCGCCCGAGGGCTAACATCTACACTTCAGACATCCAAACGATAGGACCAAATTGAAGATTTTAGCTTCGTCACTCTAAAATCTCCAATTCTACGCCCGATAATTATATTTCCCTATTATTTGCATTCAATCCCCATGAACTTCACCATCCATGGAATTTGAATGTGGTTTCACTTTGTTGAGAATTACACCGCCCTTTTGGGTCGATGCAATTACAACTAATTTTAACACTACAATGGGCCCTTATTGCAATGTAAATTAAGTGCAAGTAAAAACCATCATATTTATAATTAAATTTACTTCTACCATGCATCACAAAATCCTAAACATGATTTCTACTCATTACAAAAGAAAAGTAAAAGGAAAACAATGGCATAATCTTCTTATGCCACTATTTCCAAAGAAGAAGAAAGAGTAAGAGAGATGCGTCACAAAGCACAAAGAAAACATAAAGGAAACTTCATTTAACAAAAGCAAATTCACTAAATAAATGTTTACAAAATTATAAGATAATGAAGAACAATACTTAGCTTTTTCCCCTTGAAAGAAAGACGAAGATCTCTCCCATAAAGTCTCCCGGCGATCCATGCAATGCTAGCAAAGTCCCTTACAAATTCTCTCAAAATCTCCTCTCCAATCTCTCCAAAAGGGTAGAAATCTACATTTCTACTCTTAATCTAAGAATCCTAAACATTCCTCTAAGTTTTTCTCTCCTTTCCTCTATTGTTTCTCTTTTAAAAATTCATCTCTAATCTAACCCATATTCGCCATTTTAAAGAGTACGGATGAAGTTTGAAGAGTTTCCATAAGCACCCCTTCGAAAAAGCGTCCAGATACGTCGAATTTCGGCCATAACCGCCCAAAAGTCGGTCTAGAAGCTTCCGGCCGCCGTCGGCGGGTTCGAGCTTGTTGTCGGCAAGCTTTTCAGACTTATTTTGGTGCTCTCGGGTAAATCTCGCCGTCGGCGAGATCGACCTCGCCGTCGGCGAGCAGGCTGCTGCGCGGCTCCACGATTTTGCTTCGTTTGGCTCCGTTTCAACTCCGTTTCGCCCCATTTCAGTTGCGTTGCGTTCGTAACAGATAGCCCTACAAAATAAGCATAAAAACAACATTTCTTTAAAGTGTAATCTCATTCAAAAATATGCAAGAAGTGTAAAAGAGATTAAGCATCAAAAGACTTATCGAAAGGTGTTAGGGCAGAATTTCATTTCTTGCTCGTTTTTGCTCCAAATTGCACCGTTTTTGCTTCCTTTTGCTCCAATCACCATTTCTTATACCTAAAACTAAAAAACATACAAAATACCTTCCTTTAAAGTGTAATTTCATTAAAAAATGAGTAAAATAATATAGCAAAAAGCATATATATTTTAGGCGTGTCAGTCACACCGATGATAACAGTGACGACCCTAAAGATGGCAAAAGACTCACCTTCCTCTAGCAGGTAGATCCGTGAGAACATAGAAGTACAACCCGATAGCCTGGGAAAGACCGACAGACAACGCATCGCTGCCAGGTTTTGGCCTAATTTTTGCAAAAGATGCATGCGCTACACTAGCCACAATAGCATAAACAACTCGATGTGCACGACTCCCTTTTAAGGGGGAAGGCATAAATAAAATACCTTAGAGGGTGTAGGATTACGTAAGGTAATCCTAAATGGGTGCTCGAAGGAAGCAAAGGTTTTGACACCCTCGGGAGCACATAAAACACTCAAGGGGAAGGAAATAGAGTTCCTCCTAACAGTAGCGATCTTGACCACCTTCTTGTTGTCACGCGTCATGGGATAAAAAAAGACAATGATCATGAAAGGTTAAGAAACCAATCAAAAGGTGCAACAACATTGGTGCACACGATAATGCAGCAACCAAATTGTCGAGGGTGAGAAAATGGATAGAATGCATCGAGTTGCTAACCATAACAACTGATGCATTAACTGAAAATAAAAGTCTCACAAAAGTCTCAGCTAGTTACCCGGAGGAAAGATACTAGAGCACTATAATATGAGAAAAACTCAAAATATGGAGAGAGAGGCTATAACCCAAAAAAAAATGAAACTTCTAGTATGGAGAAAGATACTCATCCCTAGCAGAGTCGCCATACTTATTTTCGTCCTTTTTCTCTTTTTATTTTGAAATGAGTTGTTAACTTGTCGATCGTCGTACACTTTCCTTTTTCGAATAAATATCTCTTTCGGATCGTAAGATTGATTATGAGAAGAGAGGAACCAAAAAAGAAATGGACATACGACAAAAATGACAAACATGAGAAAAAAAGTGGACAACCTGTGTGCGATAAACCTCAGAATGATAGGTCAAGCGTGTCCGCCCAAGAAAGATCGGCTGGAGGCACCTTGGACAAATATCCATGAAAAAATACCTATGTGCACAACCCATAACCAAAGAGTCAAGTTTATGTGTCGATTATGGGGTCAAGAGGGCTCCTAATATGGCGTATCCACTTCGTTAATTACATCTTGGGAGATACCAAAGTTTTCTCGATATAAGGGGTTCGCTTATATTATCGTAGAATTGAGAAAATAGGTCATCAAAGAAAGGCTATTCCATGTGATAATTCCCATATGTTTTAATTCTCTCGTTAAGCCATTGAGCAGAGAGTGGGTCTCTCACATCTCAAATGGGTAGCTGTTCGGCTTATTTTGAGTTATGTGTTTTATTTGGAAAAGGGGATCGCCTACAGAAATTGTTGGCGAATTTTAATTTAATTTAAATAAATAATTTGAAAAGTAGTATTTGATTTTGAAAATAATTTTAAATTTGAAAATTTTAAGATATGAAATCAAACTAATCTCACATCCCGAATAGTTTATATAAACGAGCGCCGCACCACAAACCGTGTATATATCCCGAAGAATAGACACACTGTTTGATAATGGGGCTCGATTAAATAAACTAGAAAGGTTTGTGACATCCGTTTGGTCCGCGAACCAATTTTATAAGCCGACAAATTCCTGCTTAATATGAAAACATTAAACGAGGTTTATATTACTCAGGTTCTTAAAATTCCCTATAAGGGCGAGCCCCTATAGTTAATTACATCTTAAGTGACGAGAATCACCTAAGAAAACTCTCGATAATAATCAGTAGTTCTGCTCTCAAGAATTTCAAAGTTTAAGTTTTCAAGGGATTGAATTTTGGCATTTCAATAGGGAATGGATCAAATTTGGAACATTTTGTTTTGGGAATTCAAAGGAAGAAAAATAGGAGAAATCACAGATTCGAAGCGAACTTCGGTGATTTCCCGACTATCCTATTGTTTGGCTTAGATTTAGGAAAGCCCTAACGTTTATTTAGTATCTTGATCTTGCCAATTTTAATTAGTTAGGAATTATATTTGTATGATAAAATCATACAAATAACCTTGAAGATGTGAGGGTTTATGTCGTATCGAACGACTACCTCGGAGTCCTAAGACCGGTTAGGGCTTAATTTACATGACATGATCATGCAAATGCCTAACGAAGAGTTGAGGATTTATGTTGCACTAGGCAAACTACCTCGAAGTCCTATAGCTTGGTTATTTAATTCTAAGAAAGTTTCTGTGAAGTAGACTCGGGTTTTACTCGATGACGATGGCCGTCTTCGCCCACCATGCTCCGAGCTCCTTGTTGTTGTAGTGGTTTAGTTTTAGAAGTCATAAATCGGGAGATGAGAAAAGTGTTCGGTTTAGAGAAAATCTTAAAATCCAGGTGTTTTTTATGTTTTAATTAAACAAATCTTAAGGTTGATTATAACAACACCGGTTAAGATCCCACTGGTTCCATCCTTCCGCATCGTTATTTTTATCGGATTCACTTAGTCCGGATGAATTTGCTAAACTCAACCGAATGAGTTCCACACTTTCATTTAGACCGTGGGAAATCCCGTTAGCAACACGGAGGTTACATCATCCGAGAGTATTCCCGATCATCCAACAAGACGTTTTAATTTAGTTGTAGTTGTAGTTTTGTTGTTACGTTTGTGATTAAATTTTGAGTTGTCTTATATTTTGAAATGTTGTGGCGAGTGAATTTTATCTTGTAATGACTTTTAATTTAGTTTTGGTTTCGAGTTTTAGGGACTATCCTAAAGGTGTGGGTTTTCATGCAACAGTTGTTTATCATGCAAGAAAAGTAAGTGCGATGCGATTAAATAAATTGCAATAAAGTAAATTGCAACAAAATAAAAGCGTACCTGGAGGGTCTTCCCGTCATCCCAAGCTGCACTTGAAACACAGTTAGAATATTTAAGCATTTAAAGTAAGTTCCTAGGTAAAGCTAAGAGAAGGGTTATGGTTTTCTACCAAGTTCCTAATCCTATAGCTAGTCATTTCCTATGACGTCTAGGTTCTTGTATTTTGGTTTGAGGACGATTTTCTTCATCGAAGAACAATTAAGTTCGATTGTTCTTATAAATATCCTATCATATCGAGGAAGTGCTTAAGACGAATCTTAAACATCTTTTCAATATTTCTAGGATTATTCTAAGTCCAAATGAATTTAATTATACAAATGAATTAATCGTCCGGGAGTTCAAGTTTGTTGTCTTGCTCAGTGAACTAGGACATTTGAATATCCTATGAATGAAGTAACACTTCACTTAACGCTACTTTTAAGAGTTATGACATCACAAGCTTTTGAGGGCAAATGGATGTTCAAGTGGTTTATGATTTAATTTTAGTTAATGGATTTAAGTTTGGAATAGTGTTCGAGTTATTTTAGATTTATTTTGAATTTCTTTATGTCTTAGGTGATGTTATACTTAATTTAATTTAATTTAATTTAATTTAACTTAATTTAATTTAATGTGATTTAATTTAATTTAATTTAATTTAAGTTAATTTAATATAATATGATTCAATTTAACTTAATTTGATTTGATTTAATTTAATTTAATTTAATTTAATTTAATTTAATTTAATTTAATTTAATTTAATTTAATTTAACTTTTAATTTGATTTAATTTAATTTGATTTAATGTATTTTAATTTAATTTAATTTAATATGTTTCAATTTAATTTAATTTAATTTAATTTTAATTTAATTTAATTTTTTAATTTTAATTTAATATTTTATTTTAAAAGGGTTTGATTTAAATAATTTAACTTTAATTTAATTCAATGATTAAGTCTTTTAGCATTTTAAATCTTAAACTTGGATTATCATTTTAATTAGGAATTAAATATTATTGGGATGATTAATTTAGGGATTCTTAAATTAAAGAACAAATCTCTTCCTAATGACATCCCTATTTTAATAATTCAAAATTTATTATTCTTCCCAAATTTAATCAATCATTTTATTAAGGTTCATTTTAATTATTTTTGAATTGTTTAATAGGTTTCTACCCTTTAATTATTTAAATTTCAATCATCCAAATCAGATTAAGATCAAATATTTTACTCTTTCATTTTATTAAGCCTAAAGTTTTAATTAAGGGTTAAGATTTTAATTACCATTTTGCCCTTCGAGGCTTAATAATTTCATAACTCACTAAATTGAGCTCAAATGAATTTGAAATTTTTATGTGACTTCACTCATATGTCAATGAAGACATTAGAGGAGAAAATGTGATTTTTCTGTATTTAATTTATTTATGTAATTATTTTTGGTGGAAAATAAGGATTTCCAAGGAAAATTTAATAATATGACCAAGGAAAAGTTTCTGTCCTTAAGAAAATTATGAAACATTTCTAATGACCAGAGGACCACTTGGACCAAGTTTGGTGATTTTTTGAATTATATTATTTTTATTACAATTATGTTGAGTTTTGGAGTATTAATTAATTTAAAAATAAAATAAAGTTTGAAAAATGAATTTTATATTTTTCAAAAATCTCTCTGATATCAAGGAAATCAGAGAATCAATTTTTATAATTTTCTGATTTTTCTTTGATTTATTAGAATTATTTTAGTGGAAATGCTAGAAAATACATTTTTTTAATTTTAAAATTACCTTAGGGCTTTAAAATTTAATATCTCATCATAGAGACCTAGGAAAAATATGGAGTTTGTTCCTAAGTGACTAAAATTCAAAATGTGACATTTTGGTGAATTTTATTAATTTTGTGATTTTTATTATTTTATGAATTATTAAAATATTAAAATAATACAAAAAATCAACTTTTTTAGAAAATTGAAATTTTAATTTTCTTAAATTCCCCTAATATTAGAGAGGCTCCAAAACCAATTTGGTGAATTTTTGAAAAGTATTTTGAAAGTTATGAATTTTCAAAGTTTAAATTGGCTAAATGACTTAATCAACCCATTTAGTAGAGGCTAACCAAGTCCAATTGACTTCAAATTTTTATGGTGGGTTCCTCTGATCCTAAAGGTCAGTGGAGAATTGATTTCAAGTCAATTTGATGTATGATTAGCTCTAATTAATTAAAGACCTATTTTGGGTGTTTAAGCTAATTAGGGTCATTTCAAGTGAATTAATTCAAAACCTATTTTTCCTAGGGTCCTCTGGTCATAAGAGACATCACCAAATTTTCCTAGAATTTATTTCACAACATGCTAATTATTGGATTTAAAATACTCAAAACAGTAACATGAATTTGAAAAATCAATAACTTCTCATAGGGATGGCCTCTGACTTTGGAAAATTCAGGAAATGTTCCCAAATTCAGAGGCTTCAAAAGCCCTATGGTCTCATGCCATGGTGAATTTCCTATATGCATGGAGAATTAAAATAATGTAGACAGTAAATAAATTATTAAAAATAAAATACTTGATGAAATTAAATGATTTCTTTTCACATTATTCTCCTCTGCATTCATCTGAGCGAGAGGGTATTTTTATTTTATTTTTCCGATTTTTCTACACAAAGTTATGAATTTTTGAAGTTTAGGGAATTAAATAAATAGGAAAATAACCTAATTTCCTACTTATCCACGCGGCGCCGCGTCGACCTCGACTGACTCCGAGGGGGTACGTGTCGCGCGCGATTGGGCGCCGCCATCCGAGTCGGCCGTCCCGGGACCCGCGGTTCATGCACCATTGCGGCGTCCGGCTCGATCCGGACCGTCCGCTCGATACACGCTCGATCCGAGCGGCTCCCGGTCATCGTCTACGGCCGGTGTGCACCCGTGACCGTCGACCTTCTAACCACTAATTTCTCGCTCGATTCTCGATAGATTTTTGTGTTCTTATGCTCACATGGATTCGTCTTGAGGAGACGAACACATCCATACTGATAAACATGCATTTAAATTGACTCAAATTAAAAGGAGAATCTCTGGAAGCTCGGGAAGAAGAGTGAGTCCATACCTTTGCTCGGAGAAGTGAAGCTTCGATGCGAGAATTGTGTCACCTTCGATTGGGTCCAAGTAAGCTCCGGATGAAGTCCTCGGCCCAGTGAATTGTCTAGCTATGAAAGTGACCACAGTCGATCACAAAGCTTGGAGTACGGAACGGATGGGTGGCACTGGAGAGGGGGCTTTTGTTGGTGGACTTCTTCCCTTGGTCCGAGTGAAGGTGTAGGACCAATCGATTTGGGGATTGGCTCAGCTGTGGAGAAGTGTCCTGGTTTTGGGCTTGGATTTCGACTACGAAATTGAGCTCGCGGAGAGGAAATGGCGGGGGGATTTCGGTGGGGATCAAGTTCTCTATGTGTGGGGAGTAGTCTGGAACAATTTTGGCAGAGTTTCCTTAAGGTTTGTTTCAGCACCTCTCATGGCCGAGAAGGGGTGGTGTTTAAATAGGCATGGCTGGAGGCTCTCCCAGGGGGAGTTAGGGCTTGGGATCAGCTGCTCTTGGCATGGGAAGAACAGCCATGGTGACCATTGGGCATGGGGCAGCTCAGCAGGTGAGAATTCCAAGTTTGGGCTCACATGTGAGCTCTCGGCCTGGTGGTTTCCGGCGGTTGTGGTGGCTGGCCGACCGGGGTCGAGTCACCCTCGAGATCGAGTGGGTCGGGGCTGGAGGTTTGTGCGATCGATTGGGCCTTGCCATGTGTAAAGGGGGTGGCTTGGAATGGAATGGGGAAGAGGCCATTTTGGCTTGGTTTGGGTCAACCCATGTGTTTGGGTTGGGTTCACCTCCCCATGACCAGGTTTTAGGCTGAGAGAATAAGTTAGGTCAGCTGGTCAAAGGTGGTGAGGTCTCTTTCTAAGAATATTTAGATTAAATTTGGGTTAAGGGGAATCATGGTTAAGGCTAATGACTTTAGGAGATTAAGGAAAGAGTCTCCTCCTTTTGCCCAAAATGGCATGGTGACATGTCAAACCCCCATGGCTTCATGTGGCTTGTACATGGCTTGCATGTGGCTTCATTTGGCTCATCTTTGGCTTAGGAAAAGTGGATCCATTTATATGAAAAAGGAATTTGGGGATTTTGGCAATTTAGTGAAAAATTTAGATGGTTCTTAATTTAGGTTGATTTGATGATTGATTTGGGACTTAGGAATTGATTCCAATTAAAGGGATGATGAGAAGGAATTGTCATGTGGGCTTTGGGCTTTTAGATTTCACTTTGGATGGGCTTTCAAGATGGTTTAGAGAGTGGGCCTTTAGATTTCAAAACAAATTCTAGGATGAAAATTTTGCAAAGGATTGGATCCAATAAGTGTTGAATTTAATTTAGGAATGTTTCATGAATGATTTGGAATCAATTTGAAGTAGTTTGGGCTTGAATTGGGTTGAATTTGGACTTCTTTGGTAAGTGGGCCAAGGTGGGTCAAAATGGGCTAACTTGGGTCAATGTTGGGCTAGAGTTGAAATTGATGTAAAATTAATGTTGGGAAATGTTTATGGGAGTGTTTCAAAGCGGTTTTGGCTTTGGTTGGGTTTTGATTTTGAGGTTTGGGCTCATTTGGGTTAGGTTTAGGTTTAGGTCGAAATTGGGCCTTTTAGCTTTGGGTTGAATTTGAGTGGGGTTTGGGTCTAAATTTTGGGCAAATCATGTTAGTGTTTTGTTTATGGGGATGTTAAGGAAGGTTTAGAAAAGATTTGGGGTTAATTGGAGTTGAATTGGGTGAGTTTGGGCTAAGTTTGGGTCATGGGTCCAAATTGGGCTTTAAGGCCAAAAGTGAAATTGGATCCAAATGTCAATCAAATTGGACTTGGATTTGGTCTAGATTGGTGTTGGTGATGTTGAATTGAAGTTTAAAATTGAATTGGACCAGAATTTGAGTCAATTGGGTAGGTTTGGTTTGACATTGGGTTCACTTTGGGTTAAAATGGGTCAAATTGGGGGTTTTGATAAAAGTGGGGTAAATTGACAAAATTGGCCCATGGTGTAGTTGAACAAAATGAAATTGGGAATATTTGGGATTTTCTATAATTTTCTGGGAATTTTCTGAATTTTTGGATTTTTTGCCTAAGAGGGGCATTTTGGGTATTTGGAGGGTATTGGGAGGTATTTTTGGAATTTTGGTATTTTTTGGTATGGATGATCAATTTGAGTAATATGGGAATGTTTAGGATTGATTTTGAGGAATTTTGAGTAATTTAGGTGGTTTTTGCAAATTTTGGGTGGTTTCAAGGGTTTTAGGTAGGCTAAGCGGGTGTAGGGTCCCGGGGGTCAAAAATTGAAAATTCGTAAAATTGAAGATTGGGTGAATGTAAGTGGAATGAAATCATTTTGGTTGAGCCACGAAGCCATATCAAGCCCACATGAGCCATAAAAGGGACTCATTTGAGGGCATCTACTATGTTGTTCCTAACCCTCTTAGCCGAGGGCTTAGGGGTTAAGGACCATCCATGTGAATCACCTTCATGAGTCGGGAGGTCAAGTTGGGTATGGGTGTGGTTTTAAGAGGTGTGTGAAAGTGTAGTGCATAGGTGTAGTGTGTGTGTAAGTCGACCCTTCACTGGACCGAGCCACCTGAGGCGGTCCTAAGGCGAAAGAGTCACTATAGGAACTCATCCTTTAAACTTCCACATTTGATTTCAACCCTCTAGGTGATTAGGGGTCTACAATCAAGTTTGTGGAGTTTGCAGGGAGTTAAGAAGTGGTTTGAATTTCTAAGTGGTGGGTCCCAATTCTAATCCTCTAGGATAGTCAAAGGAAAAGCCTAAGGCTAGATCCTAAGTACTAAAAAGAAGGAGAGAAGACCTCATAAAAAATGAGGTCAACAGTAGCGGCTTATCGACACTCAGAGCCCACAAAATAACAACATCATCTTAAAGTGGATATCCCAATACATTAAAGCACGTCTAGGCCATAAGGACATAGAAAAATATTGTATCTCAAACAGGCGGCAACTTGTCGTCATCGGGTCATCAAGACGATATCAACAACGTCAAAAGAATGACGAGGATGTTTTTATGCTATTTTGGGCATCTTGGAGCCCGGGATTGACACTTAAGCGCCCAATCAGGTGCTTAGAGACTGGTGCCAGACTTCAATGGCTCGTTTTAGATGTCGAGGAAGGCATTTTGGGTGCCTAAGCACTCGAGGTCAGTCCTTAAGCACTATTCTAACCCTAAAACTGTGATTTCATTGGGAGTGCCCAACGGAGAATTTTCTTGATCCGTAAGCTGGGAGACTCCATGTGAGTGAAATGTGGTCTCATAAATCTAGAATTGAGTATTCTAGTCAATCAATATCTAGTTAATTGGTGTCAACAGTCATGCTAAAGCAAGGCATGGGTAGGATGCCCAAAACTCTAACTTTCCCGTAGCGCATGTAGGTGGTTTCATTATCTTCATTTAGCCACGAGAGGCTCTAGAAGGATGTGAGGTGACTTCTAATCACTAGAATAAGCATGGAATATATCTCGCTTATTGAATGAAACTTGTTGATGACAGGTTTTCCAGGGTACCGCTAGATTACCTCCAACCCTAGGTCCTTGCCTCGAACAAATGTTAGGGAGTCCCGGATGGATGTCTTGAGCTATCGGATGCTATAAAAGAATTGTAGACCATATTGAATCATGCAAGTGGACATCATACACTCGTGACGTTAAAAATTATGCCAACAGCTATATTTGTTGGCACTCTCTATTGCTTTATATTGTTGTACCTCATTTTTTTTGTTGCTTCTAGTTTTTTTTAGCTTTGGTGTTGTCTAGTTTTTCTGTGACAAGTTTTTATCTTTTATTTCCATTTTTAATTTAGTGCTTTCTTGTTGCTTCTTCTTTTATTTTAGTTTTGCAGATCTTTGCTTCTCATTAGGATAATATTATTGATGTTTAGTGCCCTTTGTTGATTTATTGGTGGCTTTGTTTTTGTTATTGCTCTGTTAGAGGTCTCTCTCTGAATTTTTCTGCTATGTGGATTGACTATTTTTTACTTGACCCGACTCACAATTACGCAATAATTTAGCTTCCAAAAGATGGCAAAAAACTTAACCTAATTTATATGTAGCGGCCAGTGTGAAAAATTGAAATATTATAAAATTTAGAAAATAGTTTACACATTATGGGTACTACACAAGTATATGTATCGTTTTACGTAATATAGAGTTTTCTTTTAAGACCAAGAGTATCAATCCCATAGAGAAGCAAGGTAAGAAATCCCTTAGGCTAATTCTAGTCTACTACTATCAGGCCTTAATTTGGAATGTCAATTAAAGTGTTTTTTTTCTAACAATTACTTCTAAATGAAAATCTTAAATATAAAGATACCTTATGTGGATAAATTGGTTTAAATAACTTTGAGATGTTAAAAACTACCATTCTTGTGTAATAACCTAAATAATGTGTATGAATGAATTGCTTAGAATTTAATGTAACCAATGAAAAATAAGAAAATACATATTCTTTACCCCTCTCAGTGCTAGCAAAGAACATTGATTTTTATCTCCAGTTTGTTTAGTAGTGCTAATTAGATTCTAGTCTCTCACTTCTATATTACCCACTGTGTCCTCATTATAGGACCTACTAAGGACCCTTAAGATCTAAACGTAAGATCAAATTGATAAAAAAATCTAGTCTGTCACCCTTAATTCTACGCCCATCAAAATTTATCTCCCTATCTATTTGCACTCCCCCTTAGACGATCACAACATCTCTTTCTAGAGTGAAGTTTGGCATTCACAAGTTAGGTGAAATCATAGCCCTCATGGGTTATTATATTTTTGCAAAAGATTTTAACCTCACAAGTGATCAGTTTGCAAAGTAAATTAAGAACTGGTGAAAATACCATCACATTAATAAAAATAAGAGATTATATAAGCAAATATTGATTCATAAACATTCATCCGGTTTATTGCAAAAGAAAAGTAAATTGAAGATGATGACATAAGCAGTAAAGAGATTTATATAATTAAATAATAAATTATGTGCCAACAAGGAACATGTGACTATCTATCCTCTTCTGAGTTTATAGGTACGCTTAATATTCTATTAGTTTTATGCAACTATCCGTCACCTAGAAGCATCTAATAGAAATAAATCATAAAGTAAATTTCCTTAAAAGTTGCTTTGTCACCTAAACTATTTTACTAGCCAAACGGTCAATGTGAGTGCACTTAAGTTGCGAGATCACCGCTTTCCCGAGTCTTAATTTCACATGCAATAAATTTTAACATAACTTATTGTCACTTAAGTTATGTCAGTGAAGCAAAGGAGATATTACTCATCACAAGAAAGTAAAAAAATTTCTATTATAAATAAATTTCTTACACATGCTGCTACTTCATATTAAAAGAAAAAAGTAAAGAAAACTACTTAAGAAGCATGGATAAAACACAATAGGAAACTTCGTTTAAATAAAAAAAAATCCACTAGGAAGTGTTTACAACAATTACAACAAAATGAAGAACAAAATACTTAGTTTTTTCCCTCTGAAAGAAAGATGAAAAATTTCTCCAACAAATTCTCCCACCGATCCATGTGCCGCTAGAGAAATCTATATCTCGATAAAGTCACGTCAAACTCCTCCTGTAACACTTCTTAATTACTCTTTAGATTCCCCTTAATTACTTCTCATGAGAGGCACCAACCCCCTCTTTTTAAAGAGAAGTCAAACACCTCTTTTTTCCAAAAGATACACCCCTTCACTCCAAGAGACACTTCTCTTCATTCAAATGCTTTTTAAAGTGTTTAGATGCATTGAATCACTCCATGGGGTGTGCAAGTTGTCTAGAAGCTTTTAGATCATCCGAGAATGACCCGTAATCGCTCAAAACCCTTCCAAAATTGCCTTAGGCACAATAGCGCTAGAATTGGCTTTATAGCGCCTGTTTCTAGCCATAACTGGCGTTATGGCTCCAGTTTGGGCTCTATAGCACTACCCTGCGGGCATCACACCTGTTTTGGCTCCATTTCGCCCTGTTTCAGCTCTGGTTTGCTCCTAGTGTTATACCTATAGGATATATGATCCAAGAAAAAAATAAATATTTTTATGCCTTGATTTTTATTAAATTTTAAGGATATTATGCTTTAATGAAGGTATTTTTGTGTTTTTGGATGTAGGTGATGCAAAAATGTTCAAGAATGAGAAAAATATGAAAAAGGAGCAAAAAGGAGCAAAAAGGAGCAAAAATAGAGCCAAAATGCAAAATTGTCGAAATTGCGGCACTAGCGCTGGCGCCGAGTCCGGCGCCTAGCGCCGGCTCGATACGAAAGCTGTAAGTTTTTGACAACTTTTGGGCGGTTATTTTGACGGTGTGAGCGGTTGTTGGACCTTCTAGAAGACTGACAGTTGTTCCTGATTTATAGGACATGTGATACAATGTATTTGGACGCTTCAAAACGGTTTTAATCGCGAAGAGGTGCGATCCAAAGTGAAGAGGTGCGAAGAACTAGACGAGGTGTCCGACGCCTACGCGGTGTCCGACGCCTAGGCGCCAGACACACCTTCTAGAAGATTCATTGAATTTGGACACATTTTGAAGAGGTGTCTTGAGGCAACCCTTGAAAACTATAAATAGGAGGGTACTCCTTCAGAGAAAAATGCCCAACATAGAGAGAGAATTAGAGAGATAATATTAGGGCCACCTTTTTACTTTCCTTCATAAATTAGTGAGTTTATTTTAGAGTTTTTATTTAGAGTTTGAAAGAGTTGGTGCATCTGGAGTTCATTACGCTGTGGAGTCAGTAGGAATCAGAAGTTCAGTAGGAGAAATATCTAAGATAAGTATTTTTATTTTGATTCAAAGTTTATTTATTATGTTTTGTTATTTAATTTCAACATATTCTGAGTAGTTACTTTACTTTCTCTTTTCAATTATGAAAAGATAAATAAGATAATACAAAATTCGTCGGAGAATTAAAAATCATATATTTTCAAAACATTGTGATGATATTAATACCGGTTCTTAATTTACTTATTTAAATTGACCATTTAAATTGTTAAAACTTGTTGAAGAGTTTTGAGACCTAGAAGGAGATGAATTCTTAACTTATAGATATCACATGAATCCTTGGGTAGTCAAAGGCATTGTGCGGGTTATTCAAGGTGAAGTGCAAATAAATAGGAAGATATTATATATTGGGCGTAGAATTGATAATTTTTTAGAGTGACAGACTAAAATCTTATGATTTGGTTTGTAGAAAAGGAAAGGGTCACTAGTAGGGCCGACCATAGCCACCCTTGGACATATAGTAGTGTGAGCTTAGATTAACCCATTCTACTAACAATACATCCGTACCTGATCTATAGGCTAGCCAATGTTCTTTGCACATGGATCAAAGGGTAAAGAATATGAATGCTTCTATTTGGCACAATACCATAAATTTATATTCTCCATGAATATTATCATTATCTTAGAAAATCTTGGATTAATTGAAAGGGAGAAAGTTGCTTTCTTATTGTTATTTACATCAATCATTTTATTTCTGCTTCATTATTGCATCTAGTAAATTAAAGATATTTTATTTTTGACTATAAAAGAAATATTTTAAAATAAAAATATTTAAAGATCTATAAATCTCTCCTCATGGAAACGATACTGGGGTCTTTGTTTCAAAGCCCTATAATACTTGATACGATACGTATACTTGTGTAGTACCCCTAGTGTGTAAAATATTTTCCATAAAATTACATTTATATACACTAGCCGCTATTATTATTTATAACATATATTTTTGAAAGCATTAATTAGTACGTTGATCTTCAGAGGACTTCGAGTCAATTTTTTGGCGCCGTTGTCAGGGAAGAAGATTTTAGTACGCATATATTTATATCGGGTCAAGTTTTTGGCGCTGTTGCCGGGGAGAGCAGAGGCAAATTTTTAGATTTTAAATATTTTTATTTTATTCATTTTTCTTTATTATAAAAAAACATATATATAATAATAATATTTATTTTAATTCTTGCTAATTTACTTTTTATGCTTAGTTCTGGACCTGAAGGATTATTACCCTTAGATTTTGAATTAGAAAGAACTGTTAGAAGAATTAAAAAAGAAAAACAAATTCAAAAATTTCAAGAAATGACTAATTTACATAACAATTTACAAAATTCAATTGAAATTAATGATCAAAATGTTTATAAACCATTAAGGGATTATGCTAACCCTACAGTTGATGAAATTCATAGTGTATTCAAATACCCACTGTAGATGCTAATTCTTTTGAGCTTAAACCGTCTATTATTCAAATGGTACAAAACAATCAATTTAGTGGAACACCAAATGAGGATCCAAATTTACACCTTGCTAGTTTTTTAGAACTTTGTGCTACCTTTAAATATAACAATGTTTCGATGATCGTTATTAGGCTTAGACTCTTTCCTTTTTCTTTAAGAGATAAAGCGAAGATGTGGCTGAACTCATTAGCAACGGGTTCTATTAAAACATGAAGCTGAAATGGCACAAAAATTCCTTGCTAAATATTTTCCTCCTTCTAAAACTGCTAAATTAAGAAATAATATTACTTCATTTAGTCAATTTGACGGGGAGATAATTTTTGAAACTTGGGAAAGATTTAAAGAACTATTAAGAAAATGTCTTCATCATACTTTATCTAATTGGTTAATTATTCAAACATTTTATAATGGATTAATTGGATCTTTAAAATCAATTATTGATGTTACTGCTTGAGGTTCTTTAATGTCTAAATCATTTGAAGAAGCTTACACTTTAATTGAAGAAATGGCAAACAATAATTTTCAATGGCCTTCTGAAAGGATTAATCCTAAAAGAATGGCAAGTATGCATGATAATGAAGCCTTTTCTATTTTAGCTTCACAAGTAGCAGCAATGTCTAAGAAATTAGATAGTTTTGCTATTAACATATCACATAATAACTCTGCTAATATTGAAGATTCTCAAACTATTGAAACTTTACAAGCTATTGCTAGTAAAAATAATCCTTATTCAAATTATTATAATCCTGGATAGAAAAATCATCCTAATTTTAACTGGAATAATTCACAACAATGGGGTAATAATCAATCTCATCCCATTTGAAATTGGAATAATCAAGTTAATTCAAACTATAAACCACACTGGATTTAACAATCAATAGAAAAAGTTATCGATAGAAGAATTAATTTTACAACTAAGTAATCGATTACAAAATCAAAACAACTGCTATTCGTAATATTGAGAATCAAATGAGACAAATCGCTAATTTAATTAATTATAGACCCCCAGGAACACTTCATAGTAATGTTGAAATCAATCCAAAAGAAACTGGAAAAGAACTTGAACATGTTAAAGCTTTACAACTTAGAAATGGAAAGGAATTAAAAGAAAGAATGCAGAATGAAATTGAAAATGAGATTGAGGTTGAAGAGATTGAAAAATCTAAAGAAACTCCTTCTCCTAATAAAGATCAAACTGATATTTCTAATAATATGGAAGTTGAAAACCACCACCACCTTTTCCTCAAAGACTTAAACAGCGAAGCTTGATCATCGATTTTCTAAGTTCTTTGAAATTTTTAAGAAACTTACTTATAAACATACCTTTTGCTTGAAGCTTTGGAACGGATGCCAACTTATGCAAAATTTATGAAGGATATTTTAAGTAAGAAACGAAGATTTGAAGCTTTTGAAGCTGTTGCATTAAGTGAAGAATGTAGTGCGATAATTCAAAGAAATTACCTCAAAAACTTAAAGATCCTGAAAGTTTTACTATACCTTGTGCTATTGGAGAAAAGTTTTGTGAAAAAGCTTTATGCGATTTAGGAGCAAGTATTAATCTCATGCCATTTTCTATTTTTCGAAGGTTGAATTTAGGAGAGATTACTCCCACCAATGTAACCCTTCAGTTAGCTAATAGATCTATCACTTACCCTAAAGGAGTTATAGAGGATGTTCTTGTTAAAGTAGATAAATTTATCTTCCCTATAGATTTCATTGTACCTGATATGGAAGAAGATAAAGAAATACCTATTATTTTAGGGAGACCTTTTCTAGCGACTAGATGAGCTATGATTGATGTGCAAAAAGGAGAATTAACCATGAGAGTTAATGATCAAGAGATTAAATTTAATGTCCTTAAATCAATGAAGTACACGACAAAGAATAATGTTATCGAATGGATATAATTGATTATTTAATTGAGAAACATTATCAAGAAAAATGTAAAGTCATTTACGAAGAAAAATTTGAATTATTAACCGATCAAGATGAAGAACTAAAAGAAGAAGAAACTCATTATATTAAAGATAATTGGGAAACTTTGGACATAACTCAAAATGAAATACTTTTACCCTCGATTAAAAAAGCCACTAGTTGGAATTAAAAATGTTACCTTCACATTTAAAGTGTGCATTTCTAGGAAATTCATTAACTTTACTGTTATTATTTCTTCGAGCTAAGTAAAGATCAAGAAGAAAAAATGATAGAGTGTTAAAGAATTATAAGAAAGCATTTGGTTGGACAATTGCTGACATAAGAGGAATAAGCCCGTCCATTTGTATGCATAGAATTTTAATGGAAGAAAATTTTAAACCTACTATTGAACCGCAAAGAAGATTAAATCCTATCATGAAAGAGGTTGTTAAAAAAGAAATTGTTAAATGGTTAGATGCTAGTATTATTATTTATCCTATTTTGGATAACCAATGCGTAAGTCCTATTCATCGTGTTCCAAGAAAGGAAGAGTAACTGTCATTGTCAATGATAAAAATGAACTAATTCCTACAAGACAAGTTACTGGATGGCGAATTTGCATTGATTATCGGAAGTTAAATGACGCAACTAGAAAGGATCATTTTCCTTTGCCTTTCTTGGATCAAATGCTTGATAAATTAGCTGGACACTCATATTTCTGTTTTCTGGATGGATATTCTAGCTATCATCAATTACCTATCTCTCCTGAGGACCAAGAGAAAACAATATTTACAAGTTCTTATGGAACATTTGCCTTTAAAAGAATGTCTTTTGGTTTATGTAATGCACCTGCAACTTTTTAAAGATGTATGATGTCAATATTTTGTGATTTGATTGACAAAGGAATTGAAATATTCATGAACGATTTTTTCAGTTTTTGGAACTTCTTTTGAATCTTGTTTGGAAAATATTTCCAAAATTCTGAAAAGATGTGAAGAAACAAACTTAGTTATTAACTAGGAAAAATGTCAATTCATGGTCACATAAGGCATTGTACTTGGTCACAAGATTTCACAAAAAAGGATGGAAGTAGATCAAGCAAAAGTGAAAATTATTGCTGAATTACAACCACCTACTACTGTTACTAATGTGAGAAGTTTTTTAGGTCATGCTGGATTTTATAGAAGATATATAAAGGATTTTTCTAAAATTGCTAAACCTCTGTCATTTATTGGAAAAAGATGCTAAATTTGAATTTAACAAAGACTATGTTAATGCTTTTAATATTTTTTAAAAAAAATTAATAACTGCACCTATCATTATTGCACCTAATTGGAATAAATCTTTTGAATTAATGTGCGATGCAAGTAATTTTGCAATTGGAGCTGTATTGGGACAAAAATATGAGAAAAGTTTCAAAGTTATATATTATGCTAGTAAAACTCTCACTGAAACACAAAGAAATTACACTAGTACTGAGAAAGAGCTTCTAACTATAGTATATGTCTTTGATAAATTTAGACCTTATCTTCTTGGTACTAAATGCATAATTCATACTGATCATTCCGCTATTAAATATCTAATGTCAAAAAAGGATGCTAAATCTAGACTAATAAAATGGGTTTTACTTCTACAAGAATTTGATTTTCAAATAGTGGATAGAAAATGAACGGACAACCAAATTGCTGATCATTTATCTAGAATTAAGAATGATGTTATTAGTGAAGAAAACATAAATGAGAAATTTCCTGATGAACATTTATATGTTATTCAAGGAAGCGAAACACTTTGGTATACGAATATAGTTAACTATTTAGTTAGCAATATTCTACCTTATGGATTGGATGAAAAATTTATTAAGAAATTTAAAAATGATGCTAAATATTATATTTGGGAAGATCCTCATTTATTTAAATTAGGAAGAGATTCTATAATTCGAAGATGCGTGCCTTATGAAGAAACTTTTGCTATTATTAAAAAATGTCATGATTCCGATTTTGGAGGACACTTTGAAGTAGATAAAATTGCATTTAAAATTTTAAATTTAGGATTTTATTGGCCTACCTTATTCAGAGATGTGAGACATTATGTTAAAACATGTGATCGATGTCCAAGGATGGGAAATATATCCAAGAAAGATGAAATGCTTTTAAACTATATATTGGAAGTTGAAATTTTTGATATATGGGGTTTAGACTTTATAGGACCATTTGTACCATCATCTGGAAAAATTTATATTTTATTAGCAGTTGATTATGTTTCAAAGTGGATTAAAGCTATAGCTTTACCTAACGGTGACTCCAAAAGTGTATCTAAATTTTTAAAGAAGAAGATTTTTTCAAGATTTGAAATGCCTAAGGTAATTATCACAGATGGTGGAAGTCATATTAGAAATATAAGAATTCAATCATTACTGGAAAAATTTGGAATCAAACATAAAATTGCAACTGCATATCACTCACAAACAAGTGGAATGACTGAAGTATCAAACAAAGAAATTAAAAGAATTTTAGAGAAGACTGTTAATCCTAAAAGAACTGATTGGGTTGATAGACTTGATTCGCATTATGGGCTTATAGAACGAGCTTATAAGACACCAATCGGAATGTCACCTTACCGGTTAGTTTTGGGGAAACACTGTCACTTACCTGTTGAACTTGAACATAAAGCTTATTGGGCGATAAAGGAGTTTAATTCTGATTTGAATACTGCAGGAGAAAAATGATTATTACAATAAAATGAGATGGATGAAATAAGAAATGAATCATATGATAATGAAAATATTTATAAAGAGAAAATGAAGGTATTACATGATAAAAAGATTTCAGGAAAAATATTTGAGCCTGGACAAGAAATATTACTATTTAATACTCGTTTAAGACTTTTTCCTGGAAAATTGAAATCAAAATGAATAGGACCATACATAATTGAAAAAGTATACCAATATGGAGCTGTGGATATTAAAGACCCCAAAATGGGAAAATTTTTTAAAGTTAATGGATCAAGATTGAAGCCTTATTTGGGAGACATTAAAAAAATTTATAAAGAGGCTTATGAATTGAGTTAACCTGATTAAAGAATTACCTAGGTCGGGCTGACGACGTTAAACCAAGCGCTTTATGGGAGGCAACCCATAGATTTTATTTTTAGTGTGTTTTTACAATTTTAATGTAAGGTTATGCCTCGGTCTTGACTAATTTTATATAACTTCAGAAAATTAAAAATTATCTTGAAGTATATAAAGTTTGGACTTTGCATCACTCCATTTCATATGTGAGTAAAAAGGAGATCAAGTTAACCTTCATTGAAATTATGTATAATTGTGTTATTGAGTTTGTTCTGATCTTACCATTATAATTTACCTATTTTTGGAGAACGAAACTTTGAAATTTGACGTTAGGCGAAACGGAGTCGAACATGGTTCCGACGCCTAGGCGCCAGAATTCGGCGCCTGAGCGTCACGGTTACTGGGTCGTGTAAAAACCGAAAATTTTCAGTTTTTCACACGATTTTCACCTTTAAATTAACCCATCTTCGTCCTCAATCCCTAAGCAATCAATATTTCGACCCTTACACTTCATTATTGAGAAATTAGATAGGATTTTTGAAGAAATGGAGAGGAGAAATCTTGGCGAAGAGGCTAGAGACAAAGGTCCAAAAGATCCTCAACCCTACTTCAATGGTTTCATCGCTGTAAGTTTGGAGAAAATTTCTAGTCGTCTTGATAAATTTGAAGCGAATTTCAAGAGTATTAGAGATCGGCTTCATGAGATGTATCATCAGATTGAACATCTGGAATGGCAAGCGAAACTCCAATTTGGTCATCTAGCGGCTTATCAAGATGCTCAAGTTGAAATGTATGTGAAGAACAAATGGATTGACGAGAAGACGACTACGGATTTTTCGAGAGCATTAGTGTTCTTCCCAAGTGGGCTGAATAGTTTTCCTTGCCAAGATAATGGAAATTAGATAGTGATTTGGTGAGATCGTGATTTATCTAGTGAGTCGTTGTATCGATTTAGTGAATCGATTGTGTTTGTTTGTGTATTTGCTTTCATGTTCAATGTGTGTTGTATTTATTTTCAAATTGTGTTGTTTGATTGTGTGCTAGGACTTGAATTATTATATTATACTTAACTGAAGTGTATTGAGCCAATATTGAAGATTATAAATGGAAATTAGAGGAGTTTGATTTAAACCTTGTGTTTGATTGGTGGATTTAATATTTAATTTTTAAAATTTTTGGAAAATGTTTTGGAAGTTAGAAACTGAAGCCCTACTCTAATATGAGTAATTGGAAGTTGAATTTATGAATTTTGGTGGAAAATAAAATTTTTAGAGTGATTTTTGTGAAAGGCGAGTCTGGCGCCTAAGCACCGGTTTAGCTTGCTTAAACAAAAATTAACATATAAACCCCATTAACCATGGATGACGCCTAAGCTTCATCTCCTTCCCCATTTTTGGGAAAATACACCTCTTAGATCCATTTTAAGGTCAAAACATCAAGTATTTGGGCACGAAATCACTTGATTTCTTCGTCTCGAGGTCAGATCTACACTCTAATTCATTTATTTTCGATTTTCACCATAGTTTTTCCTATGTTTTGCTAAAAACCGAAATTTTGAGAAAAATTTTGATTTTTAGGTATTCTATTTAGATTTTTAAACTTATTTTAAGTTTCTTAAACTTAAAAAGAGTTTAAATATTTGATTCCTAAATTTGTTCTTATTTTCTTTCACGTTTAGATGGCAACGAAATCTAAGCGAGGGAAGGGACGAGAAAATTTTGACAGTAGCAAGTTCGCGATTGCGGCAGCGCATTTTTGATATCACGAATTTGTGACGTCGAGAAAGTTTATCTCGGAGCGAAGCTTTTACAATCCGGGTGAAATGATCGAGAACACAATCGTTGCGCACCACTGGCAATGATTCTGTCATTTCACTGTTGTTGCTATTATTCCAGTCGTTCGCGAATTTTATGCTAACTTTTTAGATGCGGAAGACTACGAAATCTTCGTTAGAGGTGTCGGAGTTGGATTTACTCTGGAGAGGATCAATGTGTTTTATGGACTGCCACCTACCATTGAGTGCCACTATTCTGGATTATCTCCTTCTGAGGGAGATCTGGAGATGATTATTGTATATCTGACTGATGGCACTGGAGCTTGGAAGATCCGGAATGAAAAACAGGTAAATTTCAAATCTTCTAAGTTAAATGGTATTTCAAAGACATGACATTATTTTATTTCTGCTAGACTTCTACCTTCCAACCACTGAGTGAAGTTACCAGAGAAAGAGCTATCTTAAACTACTACATTCAGGAGAGGAAGTTGATAGATGTTGGCAGTATCATTTATGATTTTGTGGAGTCTACTGCTAGATCCAGTACTTCTATAGGACTAGGATTCCCATCTCTGATTTATACTTTATGTGTGAACAATGGAGTCACTGCTGATATTTCTGAGGAGAAGCTGAAGTCTACCAAGCCAATTGGGCAGGAGAGTGTTAATATCTATGATCATCTTCGTGAGAAGAGATCGACAACCCCTTCTACTTCTACACCTACTCCAGGTAGAGCTTCCACTTCCAGACCTTCTACTTCTACTGCTGAGCCACTGTCTAGTTTTTAGGAATCGATACATGATCAGTTTATAGAGCAGCAGCATGAGTTATTTCAAACTCACTGCAGAGTTGATTCTATTGATAAGAAAATTGATCATTTATCTGAGTATACCCAGAGGAAGAGTAGTTACGATGCTGAGTATGATGAAGCTCTCGTTAGATTCCTGAAGGGAGAGCATGATGTTCAGTTTCCTACCTTTCCTAGATTCTCACCATATGTTGATCCTAAGGATGTTGAGTTTTCTTTTGGTGATGATGACGATGATGAGGCTACGGACGGTGATTAGTAGCTCGATTTACCTACGAGATGTGCTTAAGTCACGTTGTTAGTTTAGTTTGTTTGCTAGTATTGATTGTTGTTTGTTGTTTGCTAGTTTAGATTTGTTTATGTACTTTGTATGAATTGTTTGGTGTTGAGACTGTTGTTAGAGTATTTTTAATGTATTGTGTTTAAGATTGAAATTTGGATGAATTTATGTTTATTTCTGTTTCGGCCTAATGTTTAGTAGTTAGTATTGTTGTTCTATTTCTGTTATTATAAGTAGTATAGTCATTTAATTTAATTACTAATGAGTCTGCTTACTTTTATACATGCTTCATTATTTCAGTATTATTCATAAAAGCATGTGTAGAAGTAAATTTTTCTTTTTAGAATTTTTTTTACATACTTATAAAAATTCCTTTTTAAAATTATGTTTTTCTTTCTCTCATACTTAAAAAAAAAATTCATGATAGACCAAAACTTAAGTTTGGGGGAAAGAGAAAATACATTCAAATTTAAATTTTATTTGTCCTTAAAGAACTAATATTTTCCTAAAATAAAAATTTTAACATAACATGAGGAATGAAGAATCTATTTAAGATCACTTAAATTTTTGAAATTATAAATAATTTAGTGGACTTAACCAAAAATTTTAATAACTTTGATTGATTTTAAGAATAGAATTATTCAACTTAAAGAAGAATAAGATTGAGAAATTTTTCTATTCATAGTAGAGATAATTGAATTTTAGAAGTATTAAGAAATAAAAAATTATAACTCGAAAAAGAATAGATTGAAATTCTTTTTGAAATCTATTTATGTTATAATAATTAAGTGAAAATGTATAAGTTTGAAAATATAAGTTAAGGATAGTGAAGTTCAAAACCATTAACAGGCTATCCAGATACAGTAATCCTCTCTTAAAAAAAAAAAAAAAAAGATATAAAAAGAGAGGAGAAGCTTGAGGAAATGCCTAATAAAAAATTGGCTTAACTTGAATTAACTTATAAAAAGAAAACTGATTACATATATTACTTAATTTTTATGCATATATTTTTATTAGAAAAGAATTTCATGAAGATCTTTTTCTTGTGAATAATTTATGTAATCTTAATATAATAAACTACAATTATTTTCGAAGTGAATGAAAAATTTTTGAAGTCTTATGATTTGGTAGTTAGAATATTCTTTAAATTCTTAAAATTAAACTTAGTGAAATTTGGTTAATGATTTACTAAAGTCTTTATAAAATCAAAAATCATAAGGAATCTTAAATATTTACCTTTTATTCCAAATGTTATACATTTTATATAGTAAAAAGGGTTACTTGAGGACAAGTAACGTTTAAGTTTGGGGGATTTTGATCCAAGAAAAAAATATCTATTTTTATGACTTGATTTTTATTAAATTTTAAGGATATTATGCTTTAATGAAAGGTATTTTTGTGTTTTTGGATGTAGGTGATGCAAAAATGTTCACGAAGGAGAAAAATATGAAAAAGGAGCAAAAATAGAGCCAAAATGCAAAATTATCGAAATTATTGGTCTGGCGCCTAGGCGCCAGCTAGATTCAGAAAACTGTTAAGTTTTTGACAACTTTTGGGCGGTTATTTTGATGGTGTGAGATGTTATTGGACCTTCTAGAAGACTGGCAGTTGTTCCTGGTTTATAGGACATGTGATACAATGTATTTGGACGCTTCAAAACGGTTTTAATCGCGAAGAGGTGCGATCCAAAGTGAAGAGGTGCGAAGAACTGGACGCGGTGTCCGGCGCCTAGGCGCCAGACACACCTTCTAGAAGATTCATTGAATTTGAACACATTTTGAAGAGGAGCCTTGAGGCAACCCTTGAAAACTATAAATAGGAGGGTACTCCTTCAGAGAAAAACGTCGAACCTAGAGAGAGAATTAGAGAGATAATATTAGGGCCACCTTTTTACTTTCCTTCATAAATTAGTGAGTTTATTTTAGAGTTTGTATTTAGAGTTTGAAAGAGTTGGTGCATCTGGAGTTCATTACTGCTTGTGGAGTCGGTAGGAATCGAAGTTCGATAGGAGAAACATCTAAGATAAGTATTTTTATTTTGATTCAAAGTTTATTTATTATGTTTTGTTATTTAATTTCAATGTGTTATGAGTAGTTACTTTAATTTCTCCTTTCAATTATGAAAAGATAAATAACATAATACAAAAATCGTCGGAGAATTAAAAATCATATATTTTTAAAGCATTGTGATGATATTAATACCGGTTCTTAATTTGCTATTTAAATTGGCCATTTAAATTATTATAACCTGTTGAAGAGTTTTGAGACCTAGAAGGAGATGAATTCTTAACTTGTAGATATCACATGAATCCTTGGGTTGTCGAAGGCCTTGTGCGGGTTATTCAATGTGAAGTATAAATAAATAGAAAGATATTATATATTGGGCGTAGAATTGATAAGTTTTTAGAGTGACAGACTAAAATCTTATGATTTGGTTTATAGAAAAGGAAAGGGTCACCAGTAGAGCCGACCATAGCCACCCTTGGACATCTAGTAGTGTGAGCCTAGATTAACCCATTCTACTAACAATACATCCGGACTGATCATAAGTTAGCTGACGTTCTTTACACTTGGATCGAAAGGGTAAAGAATATGAATGCTTCTATTTGACACAATACCATAAATTTATATTCTCCACGAATATTATCATTATCTTAGAAAATCTTGGATTAATTGAAAGGGAGAAAGTTGCTTTCTTATTGCTATTTACATCAATCATTTTATTTCTGCTTTATTATTGCATCGAGTAAATTAAAGATATTTTATTTTTGACTATAAAAGAAATATTTTAAAATAAAAATATTTAAAGAACTATAACTCTCTCCTCGTGGGAACGATGCGGAGGTCTTTGTTTCAAAGCTCTATATTACTCGATACGATACGTATACTTGCGTAGTACGCACTATTAATGTAAATAAAATTATATTTATATACACTAGCCGCTATTATTATTTATAACATATATTTTTGAAAACATTAATTAGTACGTTGATCTTTAGAGGACTTCGGGTCAAGTTTTTTGCGCCGTTCTTTAGGGAAGAAGATTTTAGTACGCATATATTTATATCGGGTCAATAGACATGAAAATATTTTTTTCTTTAAAGTGTAATTTCATTCAAAAATATGGGATAAATATGAAAGATATTAAGCATAGAAAGATATATCAAAATGTGTAGGATCATAATTTTCTTACTTGCTCGATTTAGCTTTAAATTACACCATTTTTCCTTCATTTCCTCCAAAACTTTATTTCTTGTATCTGAAACAAAAAGCATAAAAATAATGTTTCTTTAAAGTGTAATATCATTAAAAATGATTATAAAACGAGCATTAAATGTACATTAAAAGCAAGTAATTTTAAGGTGGACCAGTGCTCTCTGTTGATATATAGAAGGGGGTTGTTGTTATTATTGAGTTTTCAATTTTTTATATTTTTTATTATTTAGGTAGTATTTTTAAGCTTATCTGTTGTGGCTATATTTTAGGTTTGGCTATGATGTACCCATATTTACCTAGTGATTTTGTCATTCTTTTGAAATTTTATCTTAGTATATTCCTTGCCATTAAATCTAGATGGAAATTCGATTTCAACCATTTAATGTAAGGTTTT